>PVKN010039786.1:0-10827 GCA_004027915.1 Capromys pilorides
CACATTTGGGGGGGGCACAGCACTAGTAGCTGACCAAGGGCAGAAGCAAGGGGACTTAACATATATCTGTAATCAGTAACTTGGGTTTTTATTAAAATTTATGTGAATAAAATGAAGGAAATGCTACATCATCACAAACATCAATCTCCTTGTTGGGCTCTTTCGACAGATGATATCGTTTCTAGATAGTCTGAAATGAGAGATCCAACTGTGAACTGAATTACAAAATCACCATAGACATTCTTCTGCAGTAGACCTTGGAATAGCATTAAGGACAAGACATGGTGCTCCACAAAGAACATCCTGGGAAATGGTTGGGAAGGTACACATTACTAAGTGGAGGACTAAGTGTGTGAAGGTTAGGAGCTGATTTAGCTGCAGTAGAAAATTTTCAGTGAGAAAAGATGAATGTAAATTTGAATTTGAGTAAAATACTAAAAAGCCTTCAATTCTGGGCTAAAGAAAAGTTTAGGCTGTTTTACAGGGGGACTGATTATTCTATCAAAATATTTTGTAAGTATTATGGGTAATATAGCACATCTCTCTCAAATTAATAGCAAGGCACTAATTTATACCACTCCTGGACAGCTGAAAATTGCAGTTTTGCCAGGCTTGCCACCTTAAGAGTCCTTTCAATCTTTTGAGGTGCTACTTCTTTGAATTCTGTAAATTATACGTTGAATATATTTATGAGCATCTTGATTTAATCTAGGATTAGTTGAGACCCAAAAAAAGGAATTTTCTGTTCTCCCTAAGTTACTACTTCTATTTAACAAATTCACCTGAGTCTAACTTGTTTATCAACATCTCCCTGCCCTTAGTGTGCCTCATACTGTGAATTTGTCTGAGAGCGGCATGTGACGTTGAATCATCTAAAGCACTGGACAAAGCAGTCCAAGCTTTGGAGGGAAAAAACTAGTGTGTGCCATTTTCTCTAAAGGGATGCATTGGTCAGTGCTATGCTATATTGGTTTTATCAAAAGTTTGTTTATTAATTTGATTTTGGCACAAAAAACAAGCAATGGTTCAATTACAAGGGGCCGTTTTAAGAATTTTCCTGTTAAGTAAGACATTTCTCACGGATTGCACGGATGGTCCTCCTCTGCCCCCATCCAGGAAATCTGCACTTAAAAGGGAGATTTTTGAACCCCAGAGAATACTTTTTCATTTGAAATTCTGTGAAGAAGCCCACAATACAGTGAAGGGAGCATCAAGAAAATGTAAACATCTTTATGGTGGTGGAATTCCCTAAATATAGTGCAAGGCCCGTTTAATACCGAACAGCTGTTTCATGTATTTCAACAACCGAGCACAAGGAAAATGCCGCTCAGACACCTTAAGTCATTTCAAATCAGTTTAAAGCATCTTTGGCGCCCTTAAATATTAATGAAAGTCAACAAGCAGCACTGAAGATTTTGCCCTTCAGGGACTGTCACTGGTCAGCTTCTTGCTGTTTGTCTCCTAGTTAATCAAATTACAGCATCATTGTTGCATTCATACCCTCCACCATTAATGATGACTGCCTTTGAAACAGAGGATGTTCTTGGCATAAAGGCACATTAAGCCCCGGGGGTGGGGGGGGAGGAAGGGTGCGCTTCTGCCTACATCTCCCCGTGTGGAGTAGTGGTGTAGATGAAGATCAGTGGCAGAAATCAACCTTTAATATGTCTGAAAGCCACCTCAGGTCACATTATCCCAGGCAGACAGGAAACACACATGCAAAGATGAAACAGAAGCTACCACCGGAAGAGGGTAACCATGCTAATTTCTTAAATTTGTTTCCCTCAATGATACAGGCTCTAGATATTAGACTCATCCTTAACACGTGTGAAAATCACTTCAGAATAAATCCTCCTGCAGTAGAACTAATTGTTCTCATAATAAAAACAGGCTCCAAGTGATACTGATACTATGTATTTGCATTTCACAACACATTTCTTTCCCCCCAGCATCAAAATGGTTAAAATGAAGAAGCCAGGTTATTACACATTTCAATTCCAGAGTCAAATATAAAAATTTCTATTATAGGGACAATTAATTACATCTCAAAATGGCAAATGTGCATCCTTGTCAGGTAGAGTGTACTCTGATGGCCTTTCCTCAAACACTGAATGTGGAGATTTGATCTCTTCTAATGGTGCTGAGAAAAGGGTAATTACGCTATGGTCAAAGCTAATTTGCTTTCTGCCAGATGAACTGTTGTATTTTATTGTACGCTGACATTTTAAAGTAATTACGGCACTGTTGACCTTAGACAATTCCAGTTGTAGCGCTGTCTACAGCTGCAGAGCTCGCTCTACCTTTGGCTGGCAGACAGTGGCTGTAACGAGGTAATGACACGGACAAAGAGCACCATATGGGGCTCCTTTGAGATACACAAAGCCCAGTGAAAGGAAACAAGAAAATTTTAACATCATTATTACAGTCACACATCTTTACAGCCATAAAGGACCCTGTCCACACATGCTGATGCACACGCGCAGGGACGCAGAAGCACACATAACATGCACGCGCGTTGCCCGTGTGTGCCTGAGGTGTGTGCAAGGGTGTGTATGTGCGTGTGTGAGCACGTGCGTGGGTTGGGGGGCCTCTTTTGTAAATGGCAGTATGCATCAAGAAGAAAAGGAGGTCAGGTAGAACTGAACATGACGGACTGGGCTTCCACTGACACGAGTTCAAAGGCTAAAGACTATTGATTGAGATAAAAGCCCAGGTTCTTATCTAATGTTAAAGACACTCCTTGTTGTGGGAAAGCCGTGCACATAATTAGGCAGAAAGAAGAGTACTTCAGCCAGAAAATCACTATAAACTGAGCTTCATTAAACTTAGATATTAGTTCATTTAAAAGAAGAAGTTATTATTCATTGAAATATTTTAATGAGCTATTGCCTATCCTTTCTAAAGTAGGAAATAAAAACGTGCTCAGAGTTGGGTCTGGTTAATGTATCCCTGCTAACAAAACAGATTAATATCACTCGAAAAGAGTCGTACTTTACCCTCTTCAAGAAAAACTGTACAGGATATTGAGCTATGGCATTATTGTGAGGAAGAGAAGGAAGAAAAGTGAGCCTTACCACCATGGTAAATATTTTATTCTGTTTACTGGGGTGTATGAAAATGGACTATGGCAATGTGAGCGCACTTACAATAAACCACCATGGGTGTTGCCTCTATCATAGCTTATGATCTACGCATATGACAATTACGTGCAGCACAGCAAAATCGATTTATTTCCTATTGAATTGCATTTATATCACTCAGAGCTTCCCCACCTCCTGTAGTAATTAATGGAAGGGTAAATGGGTCATTACTTTGCCTAGGAAAAATTAATACAAATTATATTACAGAGATGACATAGCTAGTTTGGGGTTTCAGTTTAAACTGTGAGGTTTTTAAAAATTTCTTTTTCCTAAACTTTTTTATTTTTATGAGTATTTTGAGATCTCTTGGGCAGTGGTTTGGCTTTTTTCTGAGACATAGTATATTTCGCAACATCACTAAGAATTCCTACCCAAAATTAGAATTGAATGGAATTAAAATATCAATTAAAATGATCATTTCTGAGGTGTTTGTAATAGGTGATATATAATTGAAATTGTACCTTATTTCATGTTAGGAAGAAATTCAAGAAGAGGTGCAGTGATCTCTTTTTAAATTATATTTTTCTTTACCACTACATTTTAGAGTATACAGGTAGACATTTATTCATTGTGAAGAGTTTAGCAAATTATTAATATAGTACAAATAGTTTTGAAACTATTAATTTCCACGTGAGGTTTCTGCTATGACTAGAATAATTTAACTATTCTCTTACTGTTGTTGTTTCACAATAAATGTCCTCTAAAAATATGTAGTAAGATATGAGGAATGCATTGTTAAAAAGTGGAGGAGCGGTTATATGAAAACATTTAAGGACATGAAGGCAATCCAGACCTTAGCCTAGCAACAGAAAGCAAAACTGGAAACACAAGCAGCTAACCTCTTTATATTCTCATTTTGTTGTTGCTAGCAATATCTTACACCTAAGAACTAATCGCTTTATAAACATTCTTGAGTTTAAAGCCTCACTATATTTATTAATAAATAATAATCGGAAGGCCACTCTTTTGTAACATTGAAACTTAAAAAAAAAATCTTATTTCTTCAGGAGTGTTCCTGAGTGCAAATGCAATTGCACGAACTGCGCGTTTTCTCAGTCCTAAGTGGAAAAGCAAAGATAAAGAAGTGAGGGAAAAAACAGTTCCAGGAAGTTGTATTTAGAAAGAAAAAGAGGATGAGAGAATCTGGGTCATATTTCTCAAAGAGGAATGGGGTAGGGAAGGTGCGCGAGGCCAGCAGTCAGAGTCGGGGAACGAGTTCTGAGGGACGGAGACGGAGTGCCGGGAAGAAAGACAGTGACAAGAAGTAAGAAATCACTTCCGTGCATCAGGAGTGAGTGATGCTGATGGAGAAGAGAGGCCGATAGATGGAGCTTCCCCTCAGGTGAGGCGAGCTCCGCCGCAGGCAGGCAGGCAGCGTGGCAAAGACCCCGGGATAATCAAGTGTGCTGTGCTCCAAGGGGTGTGTTCATAGCGGCGGCTCAATGCTAAAAATAAATACAAAATAAATTAATAAAAGAAACAAAGCAAACAAAAAGGGCAAAGATAGAAAGACAGATAGATAGATAGATAGATAGATAGATAGATAGATAGATAGATAGATAGATAGATAGATGATGGATAGATAGGCTCTGTGTTCCAATTTTCCCTGCTGACATTTCACTGCTATTTTTACACATCTCTCCATGTGACATGTCAAACAGCAGTTTTTACATTTGTTTCATGAAATGGACAGGTCAAGAGAGAGAGAGAGTGAGCTTTGAATATTCTGAAATAACTATAAGAATGAGGCTTTAATGTGACATCTCCATTCTCCTGATTATTTCAGAAGTCAGACATTTTTCATTCCAATAAAGGTGACAGAGATGTATTTTATTTGCCTGTGACTGGCAATGAAGATTGTAAAACAACACCAGGAGTTAGCTGAGGAAGCATACAGCTCTCTGAATGGTTATAGGTTTTACAGCACACAATTAAAAGTGTGTGGAAAAGTTTTACGGACATATTGGAAGCAAAATGATTCTCTCACTCCTACTGAAAATGAACTGGTTTTCCATGCAAAGCTGTTTTGTAGAAAGAAAGTAACTCTAATCAAGTATATGGATTCATTAAGAACCACAGTAGATCAAGGGCAAATATATGACCTTCCAATCTGGCTGCACTTAGCAGAGACAATACCATCTCATCATTACTATCTTGAATTTATTGTCCATGAAATAGGCTATTGCCTGCTTTTCTATCAAAACAAATATAAAGACTAATCCAGCACGGAAAAATGGAAGTCAGACTATTGAATCTGTTTAGTTGGATTGGGTGTGCTACGGAGAGGGAGAAGACTGTATAATATTTTTAATATCTTCCACCAAATAATGCATTTTATTTCCTAAAGATCTGCTGTGTAGAACGAGTTCCATTAATTTCAGGAAATGGAAACTGATCTTTGTATATCTCCTGCTCTTTAAGTATCATTTGTGGAGGAAAGTTTTAAACAGCACTAGCATTTTCTTATCCAGATGAAAACATGATCTGAAACAAAGATGCGGGATTCTGAAGAAATGGTTAGAGAGTAGAACATTAATATTGTCACAGAAGCTGAGACAAAAATAAATATTAATAGTTTGCAGAAAATTTTAGCACATGTTGTGTAGAAAAATACATGTGAATACTGATTTTTACATATTTTATGTTATTTCTTTATTAAGTTTTAAGTTGAGAAATTCTACCGTGAAGTCTTTTCTCAGGGAACAAGCACTTCTAGAAACTAGTTTCAATATGATTTCATTAAACACCAAATTTATACATTTACTTTGGCATTATTCTACATCTTGTGCAGCATTTGTATAAGGAGAAAAAGTAGAACTAATATAAGATTATTACAAAGTTAATTAAATTAAATCCAATCTTCCGTTATCCTTAATTTCTTTTACTCTATGAAGTTTGGCCTTCAGTAAAAACTGTTGCCTTTTCCGACACAAGGTAAAACATTCCCTGCTATAATGCAGACCAGCTGCAACATCCAGTCTCGCCAGAGAACTCTTCATAGGCCAGTCGCTAGCAGGTAATGTATTTCACATAGATTAGCCTGAATTAAAATGCAGAAAGAAAATCTTCCATTTCATTTTTTTTCTTTTCTCAATGATGAGGAACTGTCAGTGTGTGGACGCATTTTTTTCAGGGAATGTGTGAAGCTGTCACCCTGCTGTATCTGCAGGACCATCCAGATGTTGCACAATATGAAATCTGGAACTCGGCATTGTGACGCTTGTCAAATGAGGACCACTTCATTGTATGCCACAGTCCCGGGGAGGTGACAGCGTGGAGAGAGCTGAAGGGTGTCAATATCTTTCAATATTTCAAGCCCGCGTCTTTCCTCTGTGAAGTTCGCAGTGTATTCTTCTAGGATAACACCAAGCTATTTAAAAATCTCTTTTAAAAAAGAAGTTATGATCAGATTTGATTAGTACTTTTGAAGACAGAGCACCTTACATGTGTGAGATTTTCTCTAATCACAGCTCTGAAATACGAGGAATTCTGATCTGAGGACAATACGTGCCATGCTGGCATCAGAGCCTGTTTATGCAGGTAATGGCTGGCTTAGGATACCTCTGAACTGTCACGTACCATTTGAATTAATGAGGCCATACAGGTCTAAGGTCCCTAAAAAGGCCTCTCTACATTAGGGTCTATTAAACCCACCACAAGCTGCTCAGCGTTAGGAAAATGACGACAGGGACTATTTTGTTCCCTTCTCCATTTTTGCTTTTGATTTTAGAATGTTGCAGAAATTTTCCCCATTCTTCAGCAAGTATTCTACCAAGTTATACTGATGAAATTCCTATAGTGTGTTAGACACTCAAAAATCATCAGTGCTCCTCAATAACCAATATCAGAAATAGAAATTAACAGAAGAGCAGGCTTAACAAACTGCATGGTGAGCTAATACATAAGCCAATTAACATTATCTTGCATGCTTGGTTTCCTTTTTTTTTTTCTTAATCATTAAATGCAGCTAAATTTTAGCACAGTAAAATAAGAAGACCTGTAAAATCAGATCGAGGTAACCAGGGTTAAATGGAAAACATGGTCTCCCTTTAGGCATAATTTGGTATTTAATTGAGAGAATAGAATATCATGGCACATTCATATGAAAAGCACAAACATCATCAAATAAAGAAATGGTAATTAGCTTTCTTTAAGGCTTACATTTAGCACTATTCTCCTGCCAGAAAGTTTATTGTCACAATACAGGCCTTGTATTTTGCTTTGCATCTTTTGTTTGCTTCCTGTACAATTTCAGAACTCTTTCCCCAATGACTGGTGCTTTTCTGGACTGTGAATATTATTGCATTAATAGACTTTTGTATTTGCTTTCAAAACCATGAGTGCAAAGTGAAATTAACATTCCCAAATCTATTAAGTGCCTAGCCTTTAATTTGCTGCACATTAACATTAACTGGTCAAAATATGAGGTTATTTTTGGAGTGATTATGATGATGTTGACAAGGCCTGACACTTGCGCCACTTCAAACCCGCAGCCACCAACAGTTCCGCTGCAACAAAAGAGCTCCCAGCATAACACATTTTAATAGTCAGAGGAGTTGTGAATTCACAGCTTTGCACAGCAGGTGTGGCTGCACATCTTTGCGCCCCTAAATACACTTGCTCATCTAATCTGACAGATTAGACAATGGCACAAAACCCCCATCACTGATGTCTAAACAAAGACTTCATTTCGCAAGAGACAAAGCTTCCTGCAGACTGTGTTACCACTACTAACTTTTCCAAGCAGAAAACAATGTATATTTTATTAATGAAAAACAAATTGCAGCAGGGAAGCCGAATGTCTTGGCTTTTCTGACATTTTAAATAATTTGCCTTCTCTTCACTTTTGTACTTTTAATGTTTACCTTCATATCCATCTTTATGCAATTTTGTTAATAAGCTATGTTGCTGGCAGTGGGAGAAGTGGGAAGCACCCTGGGCCATGACCCTAAAATTCATGTTGCATGGGAAAAAGTTTTCTTTTTTTTTTTTTGGGTGGGGGGTTAAAATATATTAAAAATCATCCCCTCTCGTTAAAGGAAAGTTAAACTTTGCTGCATCCACACTGTAGAAAAAAGACACTTGGAGAAGGTTTCAGGCACCAAGAGGCAACCCGCTTTGCTGTGCAAGTTCGTCATAGCCCAGCATTAAGAGTGAGACTGGAGCTGTGCTATTTACCATACGGGGAAGGCTGAGTGCTAATGGGCTCGGGACCTTACTGGGAGGCAGCTGCACTTACCATGAATCAGGAAAAGGAAATAGCAGCCCTGGTGGGCTGTGGGTCAGTCACAAATGTGGACCTGAGAGATTCATAAAATTCAAGCATGACTCCAGCCAGTCACTCGCAGAACCTCCTTCCAGCGTTTTCCTATCATTTAGAGATTATGTAGTGTGGATCATGAGCGTGTTCGATGAAAATATTAATTT
Source organism: Capromys pilorides (assembly GCA_004027915.1). NCBI lineage: Eukaryota > Metazoa > Chordata > Mammalia > Rodentia > Capromyidae > Capromys > Capromys pilorides. Next base: position 8,568 of record PVKN010039786.1, read on the forward strand.
AGAGATAAATCCTGCGAATGCTCTGACACAGTGGCTCCTGCCTGGCAGTTACACTTCCAGCAGGATGGGCTGCTAGTTTTGTCAACAGTAGGAGGTCATGGAAGGCTGCCAAGGAAAACAAGCCTTTTTCAATAAAGTGCTTTTCACTGCTAAGAAGTCACAGAATATCTCCTGTACTATTTTATCACTAATGGCTAATCTTTGATGTAGTGTCTTTGGTTGACAATTTCTTGAGTCAGAAATCTTCATCAGAAAGAGAAGTGGGGCACACACAAACCAGGACAGCAATTCCTCATGGTCAATCTTCCTGGAAGTTCAAGTCTTCTGCCTTTGTTTCCCTCGCAGCACAGAGAGGAAGGTGTGGCAGCAAGGGGGCGACGCAAATCAGAGTATAGATGGTTTCTCTTCGCGCTCTCTCTCTCTCTCTTTTTTTGTTATTGTTTCCTGAAGAACATATGTCATACTGGGAAGTAAAATCATGAGCCTTTGAGAAAAAAAAAATGACAGACCTCTCTCACTTAAAGAATAGCTTCATTAATGATATCAAAATTCGATGTCTTTTTCAGTTTTTTGAGATGGCACAATTGGTCCTAAAACAGCAATATTCTGCATCTTTCTCTTGGTGTAATTGGACAACAATTGTAAATGATTAATGGGTACAATGAATATTTAGATTTGTCATTTATGGACTGACTGAAGTTGGAATTAATGCATTGAAAATCTAATGCTGCTCAGGTAAAGAGTGGTAAAACGTGATGTAATGGATTTGGCACCCCCCCCCACCTGCATGGCAAGCCTTTCACCGGAGAATCAGTTACTATAATTTTCATTTGCAGCCTCTGACTCTGATTAGCAAAAAAAAAAAAAAATGTCTTTTAAGAAAGCAGAAATCTATTAATGACCTTCTATCCTGTGGGTGGAAAATAAAACATATACTACTATAGCTACAGATATCAAATTCTATTAAATGGGTACAGGGTACCTCTGGATAAGTACCCCATCTTCATCACTGTGATTCATAAAGAGATTTTTGTTTGAGTTACTTTTTAAAATTGTTACCTGTTAGCATTGCTCAAGCCCTAAAGACATATAAGAACAAATGCAAATTAACAATAGTACAAATGAGGATTTCACATATTCTTAATGATATCCTGGAGTTGTAAGATATAATTAACACTACAGAGTGCCTGGAGAACCCAGGCAGAAGCAAAATGAGAATTTAAGCTTTAGTATCAGAACAGTGTTGATACAAAACTCACAACTCCCTTCTTCGCGCTCTCACTCTATTTATTTTCTTAGAGTATGGTCCAAGTGTTTAATACTTTCCTGGTATCTGGCTGGCTTTTAAAATAGCCTGTGCATGGAGAACTCCGACTTCTTTGGCACAGGCGTTATCAGTGCCGTGATATCTATAAGCTATGCATGACCACCTTTATTGTTCTACTGTTTTAAAAGCTATGTTCCACTTTAGAATTACATTAGGTAGGGATATAAATTCAACCTCAAAATTATGATTCTGTGCAACAGAAGTAGAGTGTGTGCTTTGTAGCACAAGATCCCTTTCATTTAATATTAAGCATTCATCCTCTCACATTTTTCTATTTTTGAAAACCATTTGAAATGAATAGACATACACCATAGGATTCTAGACCCTGTAGAATCCTAGGGCCCATGGCAGACTGAAACCTAGCAGCCTCTTGTGCAGACACTGCCAGAGAATATTTGAAGTCGATGCAGCTTAAGAAGAGGCTGATCTTCACAGAAAAGCCAGAATTTCCCCCCCAAAAAATTTAAAGCCCTAATCATAGACAAGGATTAAAGATCTTAAAATATGGCTGTGATCAGGCAATTTTTTTTTTTTGAGTGCAGACTACTGTCTGCACAATTCAGGATGAGGGCTTGATGTTTGTATATATCCCATCTACTTCTCTTTTGAAAGCTGTCATTTATATAATGTTCTCGAGTCCCAGTCTATCCTATTCATTAATAGAGGTCAAATTAATGGGGAATCACAGAAATTAAGCCCTGTTTCATGTGTCTTATGATGTGGGTGTGATGTGCTGTCGTGGACTCAGATTCCTTCCGTTCTTCCATATTAATCTACAGAAAAATGGAATACCATGTGATAGTCATTGTTCATTTCTGACCACCAGCATAGAAAAATTATCACAGATGCTGAGAAAATAGAAGGAAGATAAGATCCAGTATTGAATTAGTGTTTTTCTTTCACTGAATCAGTTTAGAGTTTGAGTTTAAGTTT
>PVKN010039787.1:0-10796 GCA_004027915.1 Capromys pilorides
CCCCACTGTGTCTCCACAGAGGCAGACCAGAAGTAAACCTGGCCAGAAGAGGGGCTGCAGTCTGGTGTTCCTGAAGTATCTTGAGATACCACTGAGACAGTCAAACTACATTATTAAAAGATTAATGGTAATTATATATATTTTATTGAGCCATGATTTTTCTGGAGAAGTTAGTAAAAGTAAGCCACTTACTGTTTATTATTATTTTTGTACTCCTTCAGTTCTTCATTTTGCTTCCCTTCTGAACTGTACACACAAGAAGCCTTTATTTTTAGTTATATAAGTTACTGGTTAATTTTAAATGGATGACACATTGCTGAGCTACCTCCTGCACACCACTTGGCAGGCAAAATATTTCAGCACTTAGTGGACACCCTTTGGTAGTCAAAGTATTTCAAGTTGTAAGAGACTGTTGATAGATAAGAAATCACTGGCTAAGAATCAGCGTGCTTGCCTTTGGCCTGTCATTTGAAGGATGAGGAAGCTCTTGATTAAAACAATTATAGCATCAGTCCACTTAAAAGTAATTCAACTACACTTCTAAAACCTATCCTATAAATCAGATGCTTCTTCCAACAATTAGTCTGAATTGGGAAGCAGTAATTGGATGGCATTACGGCTCTCTATTATGCTGTCCTTGTTACCTACTTTGATAGACTCTGGTAGGCCCAGCTCTCCTACAACAATGTCTTTTCAGATCTTCTATAATAAAGTCTCCTTGGTTTTTATTATTATTAACACATATCACTTAGACAATTAACATGGTTCACTGTGACATCTCCACACATGCATCATTCATTATTTCTTCTCATGCTTCTACCTTTTGGCTGCTGCAGGCATCCTTCCTTGTCCAGAGCCATCCCTCTTCTCCTCTCACGTTGATTTTTAATAAAGTCTCTTAGAATTGAACTTCTAAAGGACTTGGCTATACTAAAAGCTTCGAGAGTATAATTCTCATTACCCTCATTGGTTGCAGTGTTGAAACTATTTCACATTAAATTTCCTCCACAATTTTATAAGTTATTTTAAAAATAAACTCCATAATTCCACTGTGGAAGACTGGCATTGTAGACTGAGGTGATGAGAATTTTACTGAGCTTTCTGCTTGCACAAATATGTATTAGAAATAGAATAAGCCCTTGGGCTCTCTGTCACTTGATTAAACCTCGAGCGTTTAGCTGACATCATTTTTTGGCACTTGTCTTTCTTCTCTCACTCCCTACCAGTGGGTAATGGAAATACAGTTGTCAGCATCAAATTATCCAAATATAAGGAGTCTAACTCCCTATAACAGTCAGCATTCTCTGTTTTCACCCTGCCCTATCCCACACAGCCCTAGCACCTTTCTTCTTGAGCTAATGGGAAGACAACCGAGCCAATCCCTGGGTCCTACACTTAGCTTAGTCCTGGGCCATTTGCAATGATGTCTCTCGGGCAGAAGTAGATGCAATGTGCCTGAGCTGGTTTATAATGATGGACATAGTGGAGACATTCCTCCTGGAACCTACAGTAACTCACTTAGGCTTTCAAGTATGAGATTTGAATTTTCCTTTCTAGCATAGCACCTTACAAATATTGTTATCAATCATGAAATTATCCAGTCTTTTTAAAATACAGCTATAGTATTTGATTAAAGTATTTTCTGTCTTCATGTATTTCTGGCTGACTTCCTCTTAGTGGAGAATTTCCTTTCCACTTATTTTTTTTAACTGTCTCCCATTAATTTTCTTGAGCATTTCTTTAGTCTCATGTTGGTTGATGATTTAAGAAGGAGGGTTTGGGAGGTTTGGTATAGTCTCAGCTTACCACAATATCCAATTATCATCTCAAAGAATGGACAGAGTTTTGCTGCTCATTAAGTTTATGGGAAAAAAGTGCATCTTCTTCAGGACTCGGCTAGGGCCCTGGAATTAGAGAATAGCATGTTGTGACATAGAATTAGTCATACCCCTTGTTTGGGTGCTGATATTTATCAGATCTGCCTGGGTTCAAATAGATTACCAATTACCTACGTACAGAAAAAAGGAAGCATAATCGCTTGTTAGAAGCCAGTCCTAGTATTTGCATTGTCCCTCAGTTCACACCTTGACTCACAGCTTTCTCTAAATCCAAAGAAAAGTATTGAGGCCAGTGAATTGTAGAATGAATGTGAATTTTCCCTGATGTTAGACTCCATGTGCTATTAACCAAAACAGAACACTCCAGACTATTTTTATCTATTAAAGAAACAATTAGAACAATTTCCTAGTAATTTGAGCCCAAAGATATGACTTCCCTGGGAATATTCTGAAAGTCAGTTTTTAGTCTCCATGAATAGTGTAAATTTACTTTTTTAAAAAAACTTTACTCTTTTCGATTTGGCCTTAGGAAATCTTTTGGACTCTTGCCCTCAAAGAAATTCAGTTGGAACCAGCAATCAATCACAATTTTACTGTGCTTGATTACCAAAAAGTCCAAGAAAAAGTAACTTACCATCACTCTTCATATCAGCGTGGGTGATGCTGACAGCAGTTACAACCTATGTTATGGGGTGATTGAAACAGTAGCTTTGGTAACATTTTTTTCCCAGGATTTGAACACTGAAAAATGGTCTTTGCTTTGCAGCTGTTCCTCTTAGCTGATGGACCTTGTATCGCTTTCACTGAAAAAGGAGTAGTTAGTAATAATCAATGTAATTTTAAACCCCAGTGTTTTTATTTATCTCAGAGATCAATATCTTTTTGGAGCATTCCTTTCAGTCAATGACACCATGGACAAATTCTGTTCATCATCTTAACCGTATCATTTCTCAGCACCAATGATTAAATAACTTCAGCGTGTTTGAATTTGTTTGGGGTGTCCTTAAAGTAGGCTAATTTTGTTCCAGTTGAATGTCCTTGATTATATGGTACTCAGACAGAAGGAGATTACACAACACTAGAAACTATTCAAATGCCTTTGTGTTAATTAAATTGCCAGAAATTTTATCATGAGCCTGTAATGATTCCAAGGCCCTGGCAGGCTGTGGCTCCTTTAAAAGGAGCAGCGCGCTGGAATGCAGCCTCCATTTGCTGACTTAGCAGGGCTGCAGCCAGCTTGCCTGCATAGGCCCCTGGGAGCCAGGCAGAGCAGCCCTTTGGCACTAAGTGCATGGACACAGGGTTTGCAAGGAGATTCAAAAATTGCATGTAGTATTATCAGACCTTGATTCTGCTCAAATCAGAGCACAGTTTTCCTCCTTTTTCTTTCAATGTCCAGCACCGATGTTAGAACTTGGAAGTGGGACTTCTCACCTGTCCAGTCTTCTAGTACTCATTTCAGGAACAGTATTTTAGGGAGTTTTCCCCTTGATTCTTTTTTTTTTTTTTTTTTCTCTTGATTCTTATCATTATACTTTCTTTTCACTCTTTGGAACTTGATAGAAAATGTCCCTTGCATTCTTCTGTCTCATGTGAACTTTGAAAAACCCTCTGGGAGAATATTTTCCCCCTAGCTTGGCTTTGAATGTGGGAACCTTATGATACAGTGTGATAATGAACAATGTGAAATTGTCGGTGCAGTGATAGCAGCAGTCGGGCCCATTGAAAACTCCTGCATGTTCTGAAAGAGGCTGGATGGGTTATTATGAGCTGTGGCTCCCTGGAGATGTTATTCTCAGTCAGCTGTCTCTTCCAGTAGCATAACCAAAGTAGGAAACATGGATTTTTTCTCCATATTGCATAGAACATTCTTACTTGGACTGCAGAAAAATTTATACTTTAAATTTGAATCCAGGTAAAATTTCCACATTTCGTTTAGAATCTGACACTATCCCAGTTTACTAAGATTTGCCAAGATCCTATAAACCTTCCTGTGAACCCTGGGAAATTTCATGCTAGGGCAGAACCGGAAACGAGGTACATTTCACCAAGTGTCAGATTTCCTTCTGGTCAGCTAGCCAGGCTCTCCCCTAATGCTGCATTAATTATTTCCTGCCCGAAGATGAAGAAGATGATTAACCAGACTCACACACTACCAAGTAAAATATTTTCAAAGTGAAATGGGTCCCACCAAGTGCAGAATTGAAGACGTCACCTTCACAACACTACGTCATCACTGTCTGAACTCACAACTGATCAGTGGCTTTGCTACAGCACAGAGAGGGCCGCGTGGAAAGGGCGAGTGCAAACGAGCACTGTAGCCAAATCACAACAGCTTCAGAGGGGAAAGGAAGAAAGCATAACGAACTTTAGAAAGTGTTGTGAGGGTCACAGATCGACAAGCGTATCTGCTGACCCAATAGATCTCCTGGTGTAGAAAAGCTGTAACATTTTGCAAACTCAATGCACGTAGAAAGGAATTTTTATTCCTTCTTTCCCAACAAAAGCTTTATATGTGAAAATGTCTTTCTTAAGTGCTTGCATAAACCAGGACTTCTCAACCTTGGCAGTATTATTATTTTAGGCTGGATGAGTCCTTGTTGTGAGCTTTTTCTGTGCATTGTAATTAGTCTAGTGCATTCTTATCTTCTTTCCACCAGATACAGAACAACCTCAACCTTAGCCACGACAAACACACTCTAGCTATTTCCAGCTGTCCCTTTTGAGGAAAAATCAGCTTCAATTGAAATATATTTGTTCAGATATCAAACGGTACAGCTCCAAATGCCTCCAGATTCTGCAACTCACATTTCAGGATATTTTTCCTATGAAGTCAAGGATAGCCTACCGTAGTTAACAAACCATAGAAAAGAACATCTATAAAAATTACAGATTTTTTTGTATCAAGAATCAAACTCAGAACTTCACGCTTGCCAAGCAGGTGCTACACCACTGAACTAAGTCCTCAGACCCTAATTAAGACCTAGAAAAGACAGCAGAAACAGCAGCAGCAGCAAAATCCATTCTAAAGTGTAGACCTATGAATGATGAAAATTTCCTTATAAAGAAAATAAAAAATATGAACATGTTTTAAAAGTTTTGAAAATCAATATGTACAGTGGCTTCTAGCTTATTCTGTACAATACTAGCATCATATTAACCAATGTAGTAGGGATGAATCATGGGTAATTAGCTAAATTAATTTAATTTAAATATGTAAACTTGAATAAAATTTAAAATTCAGTTCATTGAATCACTGTTGCTCAATGTAAGATGCAGCTACTGGTCATCATACTAGGCAGTACAAGGATCAGAAATTTTCATCATGGAAAATGATGCCCACTAATCACTGATGTTTAGAGTGCAGAGGCAGTGCTAGCAGTTAAAATAAGATAAATTTCAATTTAATAAAAGAATAAAAACTTAAATTTAGAACTTTACAACAGTGATGCTCTCGAATAAAATTTAGGCCAATGCCAAGACAGAATTCATACTAGGTAGACTGATGCATTAGGTGACTACCATGGGCTCAAAGGGGGCTATGTGTAAACTTTTTTATGACTTCTCATGTAATAGGTTTTTAAATAATTTCTAAGTAGAACCCCAACAGAATAAAAGGAATTCATACTTTATATATTCATACTTTATAATCAGGACACTTCAATTGTTATATAACTGTATGATCAAAACAATATTTAAAAACAAGAATGCTTATTGCACATATTCCTCCACACTAAGATCTGTTCATATCTTATGTTCCATGAAGGAAAGAAGTTCATATTATTCTGTTAATATTTTCAAATGAATCGAGTGACTTACACATTTGGAAGCTTGATCAGATGCCATTTGGATTCATACAACATCCAAGTTCAAGGTTTAGTCCTGTACTGGACAGAATAAAAAATAAGGGCTTAAGATGTTCAGAACAGAAGAGCGTATTAAGAGAGAAAATTCAGTGCTACAATATCATGACAAGGGTGCTGCGGCTCTCACACATAGCACAACAGCTTCCTGTTACAGGAAGAAATGTTCTCCAAAATATTAGAAATTCAAATGATGGTTAAGAATAAATTATTCTTAAATAAGCAGACACAGTTAAACACAAACTAAAATTGCACATACTCATCTCCTATTCTATAAACCTGGAGGCGGCCAGTTTTTAATTACTGTAACAAAAATCCAAAATAAATCAACTTCTAAAGAGGAAAGCATGATTTGGCTCAGAGTTTTAGAGGTTTCAGCCCATTACCAAGGAGGCTGGTTGGACTGGGGTCTCTGATGGGGGTGTCAGAGAGCAATATGAGCATAACAAACAGTTCACTTCATGGCCAGGATGCAAAAGGACAGAGAGGAAGAGACTGCTGCCCCGCATCGCATTTGAGGACACACCTTCAGTGACCAAAAACTTCCTACAAGACTCCAGATCCTAAAATTTCTATTTAAGACATAGAAATTCTAAACAATGGCAAACTAGAGAGTAACTTTAACCCATGGACTTTCTGGAAACATTATAGAACCAGACTTAAGTGCTCCCTCTCAAAATATAAGATTCATTCATAAATATGCACTCACATAGTTTATAAACCTAATTCAATGAATTTCAAAGAATCAACTAATACCGAGAGCTTCATTTCGTTTTAGTTATGATCTTTACCGGGTTCTGTGCTATCAGTGAAACAAAAAGAAACCATGATCCCTCCCTTCTCAGAAGCTTCATGGTCTAAGGGGATTACACAGACAAACACATCCGATGAGGAAAGGTATAGGTAATGCTGGCTATGAGGACTATTAATCTTTATTATGAAGATATGGCCATAGCCAGAACAGCCTACAGAGGCTCCAAAGAGGGCATAAAAGAAGTAAGACTTAAATGTCTGTGGAAGTGAAAAGCAAACTGAATTAAGAGCAGAAAGTAGAGCCGGCCAGATAGCTCAGCCGACTTAAAGTGCCTGCTTAGGCAGAGTGCCCTGGCTGGGTTTCGATCCTGGACATGCTATGCTGGACCCGCCCCCAGGGGGCGCTGTGACAGACATTGAGACTGGGCGTGGTGACACGCCTCTAATCCCAGCATGTGGGAGCCTGAAAATAAGAGAATCACTGGGAGCCCTATCTATTTAGTGAGATCCTATAGACTCTGTAGACCCTGTGCTAAATATATAAAAATGATAATAATAAAAGTAGAAAGTACAAACGCAAAAGGGTATCCTGGTTTAAACAAAAAAGGAGCTCTACAAATGTGGCCTGGGAATGTGAAAGAGAAATGAGGGCTGGATAATGAATTGGGTGTAAATGCAAGGAGCCTTAAGCTCCAGGCATAAAATAATACACCTTAGGTGTTGAGAGACTCACCGTCTGCACTCGCCCTTGTCCAGTTGAGTTGCACAATGAAATAATGTCTGAGCAAGCTTGTTGGGCATGGATGGAAGCATGGCATGGTGAATGCTAGGATTTATTTGTGAATAATGACAAAAAGCACAGGAAGACACTCTAGTAATGAAGAGTGTTAAATATTAGTCGGCTTCAGTTCGGAGCTTGACATCTTCCCTGGCTAAGCTCATGTAGAGACTTCCCTGAAAGTATGACAGTAGGCTGCTAGCTTCTCAGAGAACCTTTCAGCCCCATTGTGCTCTGATATTCACCAGAGGACAATCATGGAATTAAATTGTTTTCTTGATCTTTATTGTGCCATTCCTTGCTGAGCTGCTGGTATGCTGAAGTGGATCCCACCCTTTATCTGTACCTCAACTTTAGTCCTTATAAAATACAAATTGGTATGGTATCCATCTCACAGCAAAGCTGCACAGTTTGTGAAATATTGGACCCTAGGGAATTCTGGCATTTGGCAAAACAAAATGTGTGATGAGTAGAAGACTGAGATCTTGTAAAGTTAAATGGAGACTTTTACTTTTGAGAGGTGCATATTTCTAATGTACACGCTCAACTCCATCATAGACAAATATATTCACACACACACAGAGACACATGGACACACAGACACACACACTCACACACTTAAGGGTGAATATATGCATACACTTTGAGCAATATTGAGTATGATAGTACACAAAATTTTAAAGTTTCAGTATCAATAGTGAATTATAAATATGAATGCTTAAATATACTCAAGCTATGTGAGTTTTCTGTGTACTTAATATGCTAGAAGAGAATATGTGAGATGAACGTTATGATAAAATAAAGGATATTCACAAGTAGTTGTTAGGAAAAATAAAGTAAATCATGCTCTTATAACAAACACCACTGAAAAACAATTAGTATCTTGTGGTCACGAAGCACACTGCTCCCAACCTAGCGCAGAATTAGGGGGAAACACTCAAACCACACAGGAAACAGCCTACTCATATCTGAAGTGTCGATGTCAACATGATACATTTTCTGAGGAGACATCAAGTTCAATTCTTTCATTTGAAGTAGGTTAGAATCTGATGCTCGGGACATTTAAGTTCAAATTCTGTGATCACAGAGATTGGCAGGAAAGGCACAAACTGAGGGGAGCCAGCCCAGGAAACAGGATTGAAGAGATGAAATGGATGAGGTGGTTGGAGTGGGGCAGCCACACAACCGGGGACTCACATTTAACCACCAAACACTCAGGATGCAGAATGCAATGTTTGTCCCCCTGGGTTTCTGCCTTGTTTTTGTTCCAATTTTTGTATCTCCTTATTCCTCCCATTTGAAATGAAATTATTTACTCTGTACCATTATTATATTGGAAGTATCTGAGTCTAATATATATATATATATATATATATATATATATATATATATATATATATTTCCTGGAGCTCCCAGCTAAAGGTTTGCCTTCAGTCTCACATGAGACATTGGAAATGGACTTTTGAAGGATGCTGAGACTGATAGGATTTATCTGATGATCTTGCAATGGATGAAGTCCCAGGACTATGAAAGTGCTATAATCATCAGTAGACTCTACATGTCCTGGTAGGAAGTGAGGCTGGTTGAATGGGGTTCACTGGAGTATGCCCAAGAAGGGCATTTTGGTGTCCCTGGCCCATCGTTTCTCTACCTCTCCCTCTATCTGTCTGCCTCCTGGATGCCATCAGTGGAACACATTTCCTTCTCTCTGCTGCTCTACCATGTTTCCTTTCTCATAACAGTGGCCAACCATCAGGTAAAACTGTGTCCCAAAATAAGCATCCCCTCCTTTAGGTTGTGGTTATCTGATATCTTGTCCCAGCAATGGAAAAAGTAACTAGAGCAGCATGCCTGATGAAAACAACGAACTCTCTCTCCCTCTCTCTCTCTCTCTCTCTCTCTCTCTCTCTCTCTCTCTCTCTGAGGAGGGTTGAGTTATCTCTAGTACTTGCTACAAACACATGGTTTTAAAATTTCACAAGAACAAAAAGGAGGAATTATATGATAACTTGTATTAGAGATAAAATATCCTCATAAAAAAAGACAACAGAAAAATGGGGAGCTTTTCTTGCTTGTTATATTAGAAAATACAAAGTATAACTACTGAGGGGGCAAAAATAAAGACAGAGTGAATAAAGGCCAAGACACTAGAGAAGAGTGTGACAAAAAGGAAGGGGGAAAAGTGTCTAGCTCCAGCTACATATTAGGAATGCAGACTTTCCCCTGTAGGACGTATCAGGACTTTCTAGCAAATTACAGTGCTGGCTTCATTGAATATGATAAAAGCTTCACAAATTCAGGATGCCCTTAAAGGGAAACGAGATATGTCTGTTGCTTAATTTTCACAATAACTCTCAGAAGAACAGTTCAGAGTTTGTGCACATGGTATCTTAGCAGAACAATTATGCAATGATACAATAATTTTCAACATCCAAGGGAGAATTTGGTCAGATCTTAGTCCCCATTTATTCATGGCTTCACTTTCTGCTGTTTCAGTTACTTATGGCCAACCATGGACTGAAAATCTTAAATGGGAAATTTCAGAAATAAACAACTCATGTGCAGTAAACTCAGTAACATTCTGAGTATGATGTGTTAAGATCTCACACTGTCCCACTCCGTCTCACACAGGGAATGACTTAACCATGCCGTGCGTGCCCTGGCCCTCCACTACGGCACAGTCCCCCAGTCCTCTCAGATATGGGACTGAGAGCAGTAGTGTCTTCACCGTTTGTGTCCACACAGCCCTTGTCTATCAGCTGAATGCTGTCACAGTGCCTGTGCTGCTCACCTCATCCATTTTGTCGTGTAGACACCGTATCCTTTACATCATTACTAGAACAAAGGTGAATGCAGTGTAAGATACTTCTGAAGAGACAAAGCATATTCATATAACTTTTATTGTAATATATTTTCTAATGATTATATGGTGTTATTAGTTATTGTTGCTAATCTCTTATTGTGCTGGATTGACAATAAAACTTTATCACATATATTAAATACAATATTATATATAATTACATATGTAATATATATATATATTGAAGTTTGAGCATACCAAACCACTATAGACAGATAGATAGATACATAGATAGATACATAGATACATAGATAGATATCACTTTAGGGCTCCACTAGAGTCTTGGAACATAGCCCCAGCAAGTAAGAGGAAAGCATTGTACTTCCTGAAATAGTAATGTTACTTATTTATTTAAGAAAGTAATAAAACCAATAAATAGTAAGGCAAATATATATATATATATATATATATATATATATATGAGACAGATAAACAGATCTGAGTCTAGTGGTTTTCATTCTAATTACAGGAGGACAAAGGACATGCATATGCTAAATTTTCTTCAAGTGTATTCTCATAGTTTAGCAAGAAAAAGCACTGTATTTAGAGGATGTTGAATAACCACTTCCTTCTTTCCAAAGTATATCAGCCAGTACATAAAAATAGGCAAAGTGTGGGTGGGGTGAGGGTTTCTTGACAAAATTTTTACAGACTTGATGACCTGATCAAACATATTAGCTTGTAACTTGTGAAAGGGAGCTAAT
>PVKN010039788.1:0-10819 GCA_004027915.1 Capromys pilorides
ATTCGACCTAGATTGGTGTGTCGTTATTTCAAGCCTTCTCAGTGAAGAGAGCTGGCGTAGATGAACACATTTTTTTGAAATCATGTGTTTATTCGATTCCCGCCCAACCTTGCTCCAGCTGCCGCACGAGTGAAAGTGAGTTTCCAGCCGCGTTCTCACCGCTCCCTGTCCCAGGAGCCCGGTGCTGTGTGTACCGCTTAGGTACGTGTACTCGCTGGAACCAGAGCCTCGGCTTTGAAGTCCAACGACCCCAGCTTCGGATCTGGCCCAGCCAGCCAAAAGTTTTGTGAGTGATCGTAACCTTGCCTTTCTCTGGGGATGATAATCTCTACCTCCATGGTTGGTTGCGAGGGTAACATGCTAAGCACAAGACAAGAATTCATTCAGTACTAGTTATTTCGTATTAATCTCATCTTTAAAAATTTTTATTTTTTTGCGGGACCGGGGTTCGAATTCACAACCTCGCACTTGCCAGGCAGGCACTCATGTTTTCTAATCTGTGCTTCTCCTGGCCCATAATACCCCCCTTTTGAAAATATTTATTTTGTGGTACTGAGGATTGAACCCAGGCGTTGTGTGTTCTACGCAAGTGCCTTTCCCAGTAAGCTGTAGCTCCTGCCCTTTCTATTTTATTTTGAGACAGGATCTTGCTTAGGTTCTCCTGGATTCGATTGATTGATTGATTTTGGTATTTTAGGGAAGGGAATACAGGGTGTTCAGGGTCTCACTTGTGATCCACCTGTTTACAGCCTCCCAAGAGCTGGGACTACAGGAGCGTGCCACCACACCCAGTCTCAGTTTCCATCTCAGCGCACCCCAGGGGCGGAGCCAGCATGACAGGCCGGGATCCAACACTGGCCCCTGCGCCTGCTTGCAGATGCTTTGACCCACTGAGCTATTTGGCCGGCCCTGCCCTGAATTTTCTGATTCTTCTGCCTCAGCTTCTGAAGGAGCAGGGTTTTCAGGGGTTGTGCCACTATATCTGACTTCATTTCTTTCATTCTTTGTTAATACTAGCTTCTTTGAGCGGGATCTCTATGTAGTTCAGATTGAGCTTAAACTCACTATGTAGTGCAGGCCAACTTCAAACTTGCAGTGATTCTTCTGCTTCAGCATGTGAAGTACTGAGATTGCAGGTGTGCACCACCATGTCCAGCTGTGTTTTGTAGTCAGTTGTCAGACTTCTACTCATACTTGGAGACCCCGCTTGTCATACTGCTTAGAATACCTTGCTGATACTCAGAAGATGTGATGTTCCTTACCCTTGCTATGACTTTACTAAGGATATGTGAATAACATCACGGGGCTTATACCCAACAAATATTTATTGGGTGAATGACATTAGCATTCACATTTAAGCCGGGCGTGGTGGTGCACACCTGTAGTGCCAGCACTTGGGAGGCTGAGGCACGAGGATCGACCTGAGTTCAAGACCAGCCTAGACTACAAAAGTGAGCTCAAGGCCAGCCTGAACCTGCATAGCGAGACCCTGTCTCAAAAAGACAAAAAACAAAACACATTTACATTTAAAGCCCTAGGTGGTGGTGCATGCCTGTAATCCCAGTGCTTGGGAGGCTGAGGCAGAGGATCAGTGCGAGTTTGAGACCAGCCTGGGCTACAAAAATAATCTCAAGGCCAGTGTGAACTGCATAGCGAGACCCTGTCTAAAAAAAAAAAAAAAAAAAAAAAAAAAATTCACATTTAAAAAATGTCATAGGGGGCCGGGGAGATAGCTCCATGGCATAAGTGCCTGCCTGGCAAATGCAGGGTTGTGAGTTGGAACCCCAGTCCCACAAAAAAAAAAAAAGTATCGTAAATTTTTGAGAGATAACGGAATTGTGCCCATCACATGGTTGTACATGCAATTACAATAAAACTTGGATCATGAACCCTGAACTCAGTGTTCTTTTAATAGTCCTACCACCCTCTCATTTGTCTCTGTCTTCTAAGGTCTAATGTGCTACAGTGTTTTACTTAAATTTAGCCTTATGTGGAAGAACTAGATATGGTGGAACATGCCAGTAGTCGCAGCACTTGGAAGGCTGAGGCAGGAGGATCACCATAAGTTTGAGGCTACCTTAGTTCAAGGCCAGCCTGAGCTATATAATGAGATTCTGTCTCTAAAGAAATAAAAAATAAATTTGTGTGGTTCCCAGCACATAAAAAAGATTTAGAAACAAGGTTGCCATAATTACAGTTGGAAGTTTGAGGGGTTAGGATGGGTAGGAGACTTGGCTATCTCTTCCCATCATCTGCCTCAGTAGTCCTTGAAGTACCACAGCCTGCTGAACAGTGACAGTTTTCCTTGAAAGATATATATATATCTATATATATCTGTATATATCTGTATATATCTATATATATATATATATATATCTATATATATGTTAAACTGGGCTTAGCAATTAAACTCACATTTTTTTTTTTTTTTTTTTTTGCAGGACCAGGGTTTGAACTCACAACCTTGCACTTGCCCAGCAGGCACTTGTGCCACAGAGCTATCTCCCCAGACCCTCTCATCAAATTTCTGTGGTCTTTTAGTTTCCCTCTATAGAATTAAGTAGATTCATTTTTTACTTTTCAAGAAATAACATTTTAGGGGCCAGGGAGATAGCTCTGTGGCACAAGTGCCTGCCTGGCAAGTGCAAGGTTGTGAGTTCGAGGCCTGGTCCTGCAAAAAAAAAAAAAGAAAAAAGAAATCACATTTTTTTTAAAAAAGAACTTTTTTTTTCTTATTAGTACAGTCAAATAATATAAAATGGTGACATTATCCCTTCAGTGTACAACTAAAATTCAACAAAGCCCCTCATGCAGAAATCAGATACAAATTCAATGCTGTAGGGCAGTCAGGATAGCTCAGCGGACTAAGTGCCTACTTTGACAAGCATAGGGACTGGGGTTTCACCCTGGTCCTGCGTGCCGAGCAGGGACACCACCTCACCACACCCCCACCCCCACCCTAAGCTCACTGAGCCAGTGGCCTTCTGTGGGAATGGTGGTGCATGCTTGTAATCCTAGCGTTGGGGAGGCTGAAAACAGGACGCTACAAGTCTGAGCTGTATAGTATGACTCTACCAAATACATAAATGAAAAAAAAATCTCTAATAATAGTCCACCTCCTGCCGTCTACCCAAATGCATTCTAGTCATTCTAGTCATAATGTTGGCAAGTGCAAGGTCCTGAGTTCAATCTCCAGTACAGTAAAAACAAACAAACAAATAATAATGTAACCTTGCTTTTTTTTTTTTTAAACAGAGTATCTCTATGTAGTTCAGCCAGGCCTTGAACTCACTTATATAGCTCAGGCTGGCCTCAAACTCATAGCAATCCTCTGCCTCAGTCTCCCAAATTCTGGGACTACAGATATGCACCACCAGGGCTGGCTGGTAACTCCACATTTTAGGCAATTGAATATTTGATTGGAGGGCAAGATGGCTCGGTGGTCTAAAGTGCTTGCTTAGGCAAGCTTAGGCAACTGCAGAAACCGCAGTCTGATCCCTGGCACCACATGCTTCACCAGCCCCACCCTCAGGGCAGGCTGAGCAGGCAATAATATAAATAAATATGAATATTTGATTGGAGGAGACTTCATTTCTACTTTGGGCATGGGACAGATACAGGGTCTTACTGTGTAGCCCTGCCTGGCCTCAAACCCATGATCCTCTGTCTCAGCCTCCCGAATGATATGATTAATTTCTACCCTTCTGTTAAGATTTTGTATATATTTTTTTTCCACACAGAAGCCTTGCTGGGGTGTGTGAGATGGCTTAGCGGCCTAAAACACCTGCTTAGGCAAGCTTAGGCAACCGTAGGGACCACGATTTGATCCCTGGCACCACATGCTTCGCCAGCCCCACCAGCAGGGCAGGCTGAGCCAGCCATAATATGAAAAAAAAAGCAAGCCTTGCTGGATAGATACCCACATTACATGCATGAAAATGTTAAAAAATTAACTTGAGAGGATTAAAAATTTAACTTAAGGATGAAAGTATAGCTTAATGGTAGAACACTTGCTTAGCATGAGCAAAACCCTGGGTTCAATTCCCAGTACCACACATTTAAGAACTTAATGATAGGATGGATTACCTAATTTTATTTTAAAACTTTATTTATTTATTTATTTATTTATGTTATGGCTGGCTCAGCCTGCCCTGGCCACGTGGTACCAGCGATCAAACCGATTACCTAATTTTATTTTAAAACTGTATGTATGTATGTATGTATGTATGTATGTATGTTATGGCTGGCTCAGCCTGCCCTGGCCATGTGGTGCCAGTGATCAAACCGCAGTCCCTGTGGTTGCCTAAGCTTGCCTAAGCAGGTGCTTTAGACCACTGAGCTATCTCACCAGCCCCTACCTAATTTTATTTTATTTTATTTTATTTTTGTACTTTAGGGAAGGGTCTACAGGGCATTCAGGGTCTCACTACTAGATCGGACTTACAGTGATCTGCCTGTTAACAGTTTCCCAAGAGCTGGGATTACAGGCGTGTGCCACCATGCCCAATCTTAATTGCCGGGCTCAACATGCCCCAGAGGCAGGGCCAGCTCAGGAGTCCCAGGATCAAACCTCCTGCCCTTGCCAGATTAGCTAATTTTAAAATGTCTCAAATTAAGTGTGGTGGTATACAACTGTAATCTCAGAATTTGATAGGCTGAGGCAGGAGGATCACTGATTTAAAGGTCATTTTGTCTTTTTATTTTTTTTTCCAATACCTGGGATTGAACTCAGGAACCTGTGCTTGCTAGGCAAGCACTTATTCTATTGAACTATCTTCCCAGCCCTCAAGGCCATTTTGGGCTACATGCGTGAGTTCAAAGCCAACCTGTACTACATAGGAAGACTCTCTGTTAAACGCCTCCAAAAAAATAAAAAAGTATCTGAAAATGTGAATAGATATTTTACCAAGGCAGATTTGTGAATGCCTTGTAAGTACATGAAGAACTATTGAACGTCTTTATCATTAGGGAAGTGTGAATAGAAAGCCAAATAAGATGCCACCTCATACTCACTAGAATGAATGTAATCAAGAAGGCAGGAAATAGAATTAGTGTTCGAACTGATACAAAGAAACTGAAAGGGCCAATTGGATAGCTCAGTGGACTAAAGTGCCTGCTTAGGCAGGTGCAGGGACCAGTGTTCGATCCCCCATGTGCCAAGCCAACCTGGCCCCCAGGGTGCACTGAGATGGCAATTTAGATGGTGTGGTGGTGCACACCTGTAATCCCTACACTTGGGATGCTGAAAATAGGAGAATCACTATGAGTCCGATCTGTGTACTGAGGCTGTGTAGACCCTGTACAAAATACATAAAAAAAAGAAAGAAACTGGAACCCTGTGTGTTTGTGGTGAGAATTTAAAATGGTGCAGCCAGGGCCAGTGAAATGGCCCAGCAGTCTAAAGCGCTTGCTTAGGCAAGCTTAGGCAACTGTAGGAACTGCGGTTCAATCCCCAGCACCACATGCTGCACCAGCCCCACCCCCAGGGCAGGCTGAGCCGGCCATAATAGAAAAAATCAATAAATAAAATGAAAAATAAAATAAAATAGTATAGCCATAGCTTAAGAGTTTTTCCAAAATGTAATCATGAGCCGAGGGACCAGCGAGATAGCGCAGCAGTCTAAAGCGCCTGCTTAGGCAAGTTCAGGCAACCACAGGGACCACGGTTCAATACCCAGCACCACATGCTGCAACCACAGGGATTGCGGTTCAATACCCAGCACCACATGTTGCGCCATCCCCATCCCCAGGGCAGGCTGAGCCATCCATAACATAAATTAATTAATTAATTAATTAATAAAAAAATAATCAATGGGCCGGCGAGATGGTTCAGTGGTCTAAAGCACCTGCTTAAGGAAAGCTCAGGCAACTGCAGGGACTGCGGTTCGATTCCCGGCACCACATGCTGCGCCAGCCCCACCACCAGGGCAGGCTGAGCCAACCACAAAATAAATAAAGAAACAAACAAACACAACAAGCAAACAAGTAAAATAAATAAATAAAATTTAAAAAAAAAAAAAAAATCAAGAGCCAGGCATGGTGGCACATACCCGTAATCCCAGCACTTGGGTGGCTGAGGCAGGAGGATCAGCGCGAGTTTGAGGTCGAGTAGCCTGGGCTACAAAAGTGAGCTCAAGGCCAACCTGAACTGCATAGTGAGATAAAAGAAAAAAATTAATCATGAAATTACATATAACCTCACAGTTCTGTTCCTAAATATATACTTAGAAATTTCCAGAAAATTATATATAAATCTTTATAGCTGGTTACTCATACAGATAAAAAGTCAGAATAATACAAGTGCCCATCAATATGAATGAGTAAATAATGTGTAGCGCTATATATCCATATAGTAAAATATTATTTAGCAACAAAAATGAATCATTATATGTCAGGTGTGCTGGCATATATCTGTAATTCCAGCACTTGACGGACTGAGGCAGAAGGATTACCAAGAGTTTGAGGCCAATCTGGGCTACATATCAAGACCCTGTCTCAAAAAAACAAAAAGAAACAACAATGACAAGAAAAAAAAGTGTTATGATATGAATGAAGCTTAAAAAAATCATAGAAGATTAAAGACTATAAGCCGGGCGTGGTGGTGCATGCCTGTAATCCCAGCCCTTGGGAGGCTGAGGCAGGAGAAACGGTACAAGTTCGAGACTAGCCTGGGCTACAAAAGTGAGCTCAAGGCCAGCCTGAACTGCATAGTGAGACCCTGTCTCATAAAGACAAAAAAAAAAAAAAAAGAAGAAGATAAAGACTATAAAGCTTTTAAGCTTTAAAGTTATTGTTTTGAGTTCTAGAGAAGAAAAGCACATTTGTAGATACACAAAGAAAATTACCAATTGCCGGGTTGGGATTGTGATCCAGGATTGGTTGCAAATGACCATAAGACTGTTTCATGTGGTGATAAAAAGGCTAAAACTAAATTTTTGGTCATTGTTTTGCTTTGTAGATCAGATTGGCCTTGAACTCACTATGTAGCCCAGGTTGTGGTTGGCCTTGCCATAATCCTCCTGCCTCAGCTTCCCGAGTGCTGAGCTTACAGGTATTTGCACCATGCCCAGCCGTACATTTTTGTGATTGCTACACAACTACAACTTTACTGAACATCATCAAACTGCATCTTTATAATATAAATTTTGACTTAGGTAAAGAATATTTTATATCTTCAACAGAAGTGTTTAAAAATTGTTACTTGCCCAAATTTACTTATCATATAGCAGAACCAGGATTAGAAACAGGTATGCCTGACCCCAAAGCCTGAGCTACTTTGCAGGTTTTTGTGTCTCACTATGTCATCCAGGCTGGCCTGAAACTCATAGTCCTTCACTTCAGTCTTCTAGAACATAGGTACTGTAGGTATGTGTCATCCTACTCAATGGCTCTTAAATTTGTCGGCATATGTCCAGAAATAAGCATAATTGGGGCCCAATTGTGGAGGACCACCTGAGCAGTTCTCCTTGAAAGTAAAGCGACTGTCTCCATTTTGACTGAGCCTGACCCTGTTCCCTCGTATTGAAACGTATGGAGCTGGCTAGGACTTCTCATTATCCTTTCAATTGGCCTTACTCAGTGTATATTAGTCTAGCCGAGGTGCTGGTGGTAATTTTTGAAGATGGCACGCGTGTTTCCCTGATAACAGAATGAAGAGCTGATGCTCCACGGTGTCAGCTGGGATTGAGCCTCGAGATAGAGGCTATGACTTCCTGGGGCTTGAAAGATTACACAGCAGAGCTGGAGCACCAGACCCCTAAAATATTAGATACTATCTCAGTAGCATAATACAAATTACTTCCATTGCATATCCTCTCTGAATATGGCGGAGGTGAATGCAGTCCTACCTAGCCCAGCCCACAGTGCTCACCTTCTTCCCACAATTCCCTTTTGCAAGCCACTCCCCCTTCTCCAATGAATAAAACCCCAGTGCAGCCCTGGAACACTCTCTTGGTTCGGGAAAGCTATCTTCGCGGCTGGACTTAGGGCCTCTTGGCTCCCCGATAATTATATATATATTTTAAGTGTCTTTGTTATTGCTGTGGGTTGCGCTGGGAGTGGTAGATTGGAGTTAACTTGGTGGAATTCCAATGACGTGGTTTTAGGATTGTAAGTTTAGACTTCTTGGGCTAAGATGAGAACCAGGAAGGGACTCCAACAGCCAGTGAGATAGCTCAGTGGAATAAGTGCTTGCCTGGCAAGCACGAGGTCCGGAGTTCAATCCCTGGTGCCACAAAAATAAATAAGCATAAGGTACATTACAAAACAACAGTATTATCTAAGAAAAATTTGCAATAATTTCATATCTTGCAGAACAATAATATATCAATAATCCTATGCTGTAGTTTGTATCTGTCAAGTTTTGCCTATTTATAGGTGTCTTTGCCCAAAATCAAGATCCAACCATGGTTCATGTTACTTTTATCATTTCTACCTTTTAGTCTCTTTTTTAAGTTGTTATTAGCACACTTAGTACATAGTGATTACATTCTCTGTGGAGAGTTGCTGTATGCACAGCACATCCTAATTCTCTCTGTTTGACTCCTCATCACTTTAGATTCTCAATCTACAGCAATCCTTTCCTTTTTTTTTCTATCAGATTATTTGAACAGTGCAGGAAATTTGGTTATAGAAATATCCCGGGCTCTAGATTTGTCTGATTTTTTTCCTCTTGGTTAATTACATTTCTTATAACTACTTTTTAAATTGTGTATTTATTGATTTGGTACAGGGTCTCACTACACAGCTCAGACTCATAGTAATCCTCCCATCTCCCCCCACCCCCATCCCACGTTGGGATTACAGGTGTAAGCCATCCTGCCTAGTTTCGGTGGCCAGCATGCCATGCCCTGGGATTCTAGCTGTCATGGCATGTAGTACCCATAGGCATTTAGACCACTGAGCTATCTTCCCAGCCCAAATTAATTATATTTTATTTTATTTTTTTTTTTAATTTTTATTTATTTATTTATCTGTTTGCTTGTTGTGTTTGTTTGTTTCTTTATTTATTCATTTTGTGGCTGGCTCAGCCTGTCCTGGTGGTGGCGCTGGCGCAGCATGTGGTGCCGGGGATCGAACTGCAGTCCCCGCAGTTGCCTGAGCCCTCCTAAGCAGGCGCTTTAGACCACTGAACCATCTTGCGGGCCCCGTTAATTATATTTTAAAGTGCTATTTCTACAAAGTAGGAGACAGTTTGGGTACCTTACACGTGCATAGTTTGTGACAACATAAAAGTTACGTTGTGTTCACATCAAAACCAAGTGCATCCCTGGGTGCTGAGCCAGCCTGCCCTGGGGATGCACTGCGACACGACTGAGATTGGGTGTGATAGCATACCCCTGGAACCCCAGCACTTGGGAGTCTGAAAACAGAATTACGATGAGCCCAGTCTATGTAGTGAGACCCTATCGACCCTGTACTAAATACATTAAAAATAAAATAAGTGTAGCCTAGGATCAATGCAATTCTTATGTAAAAAGTGTGGCAAGGACCTGAGTTCAATCCCCAGTTTGGGGGGTCGGGGGTGGGGGGTTGTGTGAATGTGAGATCTACGATAGAGGATGTTTGGAAAAAAGGAGTAAATATCATCAGAGCTGATAATGATAAACCTTTTATGACATAAATTTCCTATTTGGCCTCTTGACTTTTTTTGTTTTCAGAACCAGGGATTGAACTTGGGCCCTTTCACTTGCCAGGTGAGCACTTATTCTACTGAGCTATCTCCCCAGCTCCTCTTGCCTATTTTATTTATTTATTTTTTAAATTTACTTTTTAATTTATTTTTGTTTTCTGAAACCTCATTTATTTGATTATGTTATGGCTGGCTCAGCCTGCCCTGGGGGTGGGGCTGGTGCAGCAGGTGGTGCTGGGGATCGAACCATGGTCCACTGAGGTTGCCTAAGCAGGCGCTTTAGACCACTGAACCATCTTGCCGGCCCCTCCTCTTGCCTATTTTAGATTATATGTATATGTAATCATATTTCAAGACTGGAAGAAAATTCTGAAGAATTATTTTGAGTTTTTAAAATTTAATAGCTTTTAGGGGCTGGCCAAATAGCTCAGCAGATTAAAGTGCCTGCAAGCAGGGCCAGAGGCCAATGTTCAATCCCCAAGCCTCCCTGCTGCCCCAGACCCCAGTGTACGCTGAGATGGCAACTGACACTGGGTGTGGATCACTAGAGTCTGATCTAGTAGTGAGACCCTGAACACCCTGTAGCCCCTTCTTTAAAATTAAAAAAAAAAAAAAAAAATAGCTTTTGACACAGGCATTGTAGTACATTGAGCTCCATAGAGACAGTGCCAGAGCAAGTGATAGCCAGATGGGTACTGAGTAACTCTGTGCCTCACTGAGGAAAACATGGGCAAAGGAGATCCTAAGAAGCCAAGAGCAAAATGTCATCAGATGCATTCTTTGTGCAAACTTGCAGAGAAGAGCGTAAGAAGTACCCAGATGCTTCCGCTAATTTCTCAGAGCTTTCTAAGAAGTGCTCAGAGAGGTGAAAGACCCTGTTTGCTAAACAGAAAGGACAATTTGAAGACATGGCAAAGGCAGATAAGGCTTGTTAGGAGCAGGAATGAAAACTTATGTTCCTCCTAAAGGAGAAACAAAAAAGAAGTTCAAGGATCCCAGTGCGCCCAAGAGGCCTCCTTCGACCTTCTTATTCTGTTCTGAGTATCGCCCAAAAATCAAAGGAGAACATCCTGGCCTCTCTATTGGTGATGTCGCAAAGAAACTTGGAGAAATGTGGAATGATGCTGCAGCAGATGACAAACAGCCATATGAGAAGAAGGCTGCTAAGCTGAAGGAAAAGCATGAAAA
>PVKN010039789.1:0-10829 GCA_004027915.1 Capromys pilorides
AAAATTAAAAAAAAAAAAAAAAGATTGGACAGCAAAGAGTTATCTTGAGGAATCAGTCCAAATTCCTCAAGTGTTCAGCTTGTCCTCCTATGAACCCCATGCAAATATCTCACCTAACCAATCATCTGTGTCCCTAACACGCAACAGAATTGAACTACTTACGCCTGTCCCAGAACAGCTCATTCATTATCCAGTTACACATAAAACATGAAAGTATTTTTTTTCTGTCTTTTTGAGACAGGGTCTCAGTTGCAGTTCAGGCTGGCTCACTTTGTAGCCCAGGCCGGTCTTGCACTTGAAATGATACTCTTACCTCAGCCTCTTAATGCAGGGATTACAGTTGTGGGCCAACATGCCCAGCTGTAAGTAGCTGTAGTACTACATGAGAAATGCTACAATATATGCTAATAGAGATGGAGGATGTTTTCACAGAGCAGAATTTACCAGGATGCCAATGTAGGGCTTAAGTCTGATGGAAACACAGTTCTACTGACCTCATCTCACCGTTATTGGATTACCTAGTTATATGTAGATGTTACGGTTTGTATCCATAGTTGTCTCCCCAAAGCTGCATGCGCACATTGGGGCAGGCTTCTGGAATTTGTGATTAATTCATGATCCAACGCTGGGATTATGAACATGAGTGCTTCCCACCCCAGATAATCTGTATATGAATATAAGGAGGAGGAGAGAGGCTTGTTAACTGCTGCAGCTGCTACTGCTCCCTTTGTTCTTTGCTGTTTTCTGCCACCACAGCTGCTTCCCTCTCTCATGTGCCACTCTTCCTTGGATCCAGCTAAGTATGGACTGAAACTTCCACAGACTGTAAGCTAAACCAATCATCTGTGTGTCCGCCTTTCTTCTTTAATTTTTTAAAAATTTAATGTATTTTATTTTAATATTCTATGTCTTGTGGCTCAACATGGTCAATACATATCTTCTCAGTATTTTTTTTTTGGACTGGGGATCATACCCAGGGCCTTGTGCACTACCTCCCCAGCCTTCTTTCAAATTTTGTTATGAGACAGAGTATTGTTGAGTTGCCCCAACAGCCCTTGAACTTGTGAGCCTTTTGCTTGAGCTTCTCAAATGGCTGGAATTATAGGCCCTATACATAGCCATGGCTCTTAACTTTAACTCTCCACATTTCTGTCAGTCTCCTTTGGCAGACAAGGTGACATTCCTTCCATCTCACAGCCACACCAAGCTCATTTTGGTCCCAAGGCTTGTGCTGTTACCTCTCTTTGAACTGTATTTTCTTTCCTCATCAGCTGTTAGCTCAGGAGTCCCCCACTCAGAGATGCGCTCAGCCACCCTTCGTGCTACACTGAGTATCCTTTTACCATTTTCATGGCATTTATCAATACCTATTGGGAAGTAATTTTACAGGGATTATTTTCTGGCTTCTAAGAAAAACACATTTTTCACTTTGTAAATGTATGAATTGATTAATGTTACTGTTTAAATCTGCTACAACCCATAGATAAAACTCTCTGGAAAACTTGTCATAGTTGCTAATAACAAAAAGGAGTCATTGATGTCAAAATCCTAAAAAGAAAGAAAAAAGGAGTCATGAGGTCATAAAGGGGAGCCCTTACATATCTATAACATAGCCAGGCATGGTGGGTCATGCTTGGAATCCCAGTACATGGGAAGTAGAGGCAGGAGGATCACTGAGCTTGGGGCCAGACTGGGCTACATAAGTGAGTTCAAGGCCAGCCTGAACTATATATGGAGACCGTGTCTCAAAAAAGTAAATTCCTGCATGTACATTCATAATAGAACTTATCCCAGGAAATTCTGACATAAGGATGCTTGCCTAGCAGTGGCTGTCTCCAACAAACTAGCTCCTACAAGCTCTTATAACCATCTTTTAAAGATTATAAAACAGGCTGGAAAGATAGCTCAGAGGCATAAGCACCTACCTGGCAAGCACATGGACCCCTGTCTCGAGCACACCATCTCTCCAGAAGTGGGCATCCACTGTGTGCCCCAGAACCAGGTGTGGTGTCGCACACCTGTAATCCCAGCACTCTGGAAGTTGAGCCAGAAGGATCTCCGTGAGATCAAGACCAATCTGGGGGCCTACAAAAGTGAACACAAGGCTGGCCTGAACTTCACAGTGAGATCCTGTGTCAAAATAATAATAATAATAATAATATAATAATAATAATAATAATAATAAAACATACAAGGACTTCGCCTTGTGTTTAAAACTCTCTTTTGCTTTAACTCTTGCAGGTATGCCTGTGATCCATCATAAGCACATGCCCCTGTGCATAGCCATCTCTTTCTCTATTTTTTTTTCATCTCTCTTAACTTTAACTCCCTCTACGTTGCTGCCAGCATGCATATACTAGATAGTATTGTGCTATTTTTTTAAGGGTACCCTGTAGACCCCTCCCTAAAATATAAAAAAAGAAATTCTAAAATATAAAAAAAGGTCTCACTACTAGATCAGACTTGTAGTGTTTACAGCCTCCCAAGAACTGGGCCACTCAGTTTCAATTGCCATCTCAGCAGTCCTCAGGGATCAAACCCTTAGCCCTTGCCCCATTTGCAGGTGCTTTAATCTACTGAGTTATCTGGCCAGCCCTGTTGTTGAGACAAAGTCTCATCATATAATTCAGACTGGCCTTGAAATCATTATGTAGTCCAAGGTGGAATTGAATTCAGTGATCTTCCTGACTCAGCCTCCCATCTCTGGTTTGTATTCTATTTTTAAACTCATCCCCTCCCCCCAAAGATCCAAGCTTGTTTGAGTTCCTTTTTAGGTTCAAATAGTCCATTTGTTTTCTTTTTACACCCTGTAGACTAGAAGCCTTGGAAGTCAGATTGCTTCATTCATGTCTGACCAGAGAAATACCCAAAACAGAGTAGGCATTCAAACATGCTGACTACCTGACATACCTCCTCCCAGACTAGCAAACACTGTGCCTGGAGAAGGGTTCCAACTCACAGATTTTCCCTCAGAGGGCATCATGGGGAGGCAGTAACCCTTTTTGGTACAGTCAGCCTCTTACTCCATGGAGACACTGGGTCCAGCCCCAGTGGCCGTGGCCCTTCTTTGGCTCATTAGGAGATGCTGCTCTGCTTCCTTTGCCTTCTCAGGTATAAAAATAAAAGTGTGAGCAGGATGGACATTTTGGAGACCTTATGGTGGGCTTTAAAGCACTCTGTCCATATTTATGAGGGCATAAAAAAACCTTGGACACCAATTCAGTGAATTAATGTGAGGTACAACAGCCCAAGTCTGAGGGCAGGCTTGGCATATAAAAAGCCCATCTGTCCAAGTGATCCGAAGGTAAAAGAACAGTGTATCCCCAGAAGAAAAATAAGTTTTACTGCTTTGAGGCTTTTGTTTTCTAAATGAAAGTGAGCATTCATTAGGTAATGGTTAAAGGCCTAAAATCTGAAATAGATACCAGAATATTCCTCTTGCTTCAGCCTCCCACGTGCTGGTATTACCAGGCGCCACTGTGCCTGGCCTACTCTTCCTGGTATTAGGAGCAGAAGACAACTTTTCCAAAAGTAAATTTTCCTTATAAAGATAAATTTCCTTAATTTATGAAGGGTACCAGAAGATGCCACTCTGGAAAATGCTTTGTTAAAACTAAAGACTATTGAGAACCAGCAAATCTTGGAAAAGCTTTAAACACTGTATAAGTTCTCTGTGTAGTGCCTGTAATTCCAGCACTCGGGAGACTGAGGCTGAGGCAGGAGGATCGTTGTGAGTTCAAGACCACCCTGCTACAAAGTGAGCTCAAAGCCAGCCTGAACTGCATAGCAAGAAGCTGTCTCAAAAAGACCAAAAAAAAAAAAGGTAGAGTACTGATAAACACCAGCCAAATATTTCAAAGACTTTAGATAGCTATTAGCTGTGTTAACTCAGAAGTCTGCTTATTGTCTTTGGATCTTTTTGTAAACCTGGATGTTTTCTGTTTCTGTTTGTTTTCATTCATTTGACAAACTTACTACATCACTATTTAGTACCTTTCAGCCACAGGTTAAAGCCCTGAGGACATAAGAGTAAACAAGACAGTTTCTGGTTCCTGGAGTTGACTTTCTAGTAAGGGAGGCAAGAAGAAAACCCCAAGTACTACACACATTAATATGTTAGATGATAAGTACTAATGTTAGATGCTGATGGAGGTATACAGCACTGGTTTCTCACCTTGTGTGTGACCCAGTTCTACTGACAGGCCAGTATCAGTCTGTGGCCCAGGGATTGGAGACTCCTGATATATCAAAAAATTCTAACAATTGAAAAAATATGCCACAGTTCTTTTAGATAATCTAGTGGCCTCTCTGAAAGGGTGGTTATTTGAGCAAGTACTTGCTTAAAGTAAGGATACCTATCAGGCAAAACAAGGTGTGTGGTGGTAAGGGTTTTCCAACCAAGAAATACGTTGCGAGAGTGCTTGGCTGTCCAAGGTGAATGGCAGAGGACTGTGTAGAACTGAGAAGGACGGGAGGTGAGTAGGAGGAAGGGTAGGTTATGTGTGGGTTGGTCTATAGGTGATGGAAAGGAGTTCAGTTATTCTAATAGTGATGGGAAGCTCCCTTGTCTGTCTTGTTTATTATTGTATCCCCAGGACCATGAACAGTATCTAGTACATAGCTGCCAGTTTTTTGCAAAAAACTATAGATTTAATGCATCTCTTGTTAAGATTACAACAGCATATCATATAGGGGTCCCCCCCCCCCCGTGGTAGGGTTTAAACTGAAGGACACTCTACCACTGAGCTTTATGTCTAGGCCTTATTTTTTATTTTGCTAAATTGCTCAGGTTGGCTTCAAACTTATGATCCTCCTGCTTAAGCCCCCCAAAATGCTGTGACCTTAGGAGTGTGCCACTTGTGTTTAGTTTATGCGGAATTTGAAAAGTGAGTCTAAGATTTATATGGATGTGCAGGACCAAGGGCAATAAAAAAAGTCTTGAACAATCAAGATACCAGTTCCTTAGATTTATAAAGTTACAATAGCTGAGGGCCAGGGATATAGCTCAGTGACTCAGCACATTCCTGGCAAGCAAAAGGTCCTGAGTTCAATTCCTGGCAACCCCCCCAAAAAAACCTCCAAAACAACAACAAAAAATAGTTGTAGGAGTTGAAATGATCTTGTTGACTCAGAACAGAGAATTCCATGAAATAGACAGGTGTACATAAAAAATGTAATACACAAAGAATGACAAAAAAGGTCTCTGAAAAAAAAAGGACTCTGGTGCTAGGATAGTTGGAAAAAAATTAGATCACCATACTGTATGTAAAACAATTCTGCAGCAGATTCAGGATTTCTATGTGAAAGTAAAAACTTCATATACTGTACTTATTAGAAGGAAATACAGATCAATATCTTTATGACCACAGCAGTAGAGGCTTGGGAAATCCTTGGTAAATTCAACCATGTAAACACTAGAAACTTACTAGCTTACCCAATATAGAAAGTGAAAAAATCCAAGAGTGGGTACCTGCCTATAATCTAAGAGTGGTGGGAGAATATCAAGTTCAAGCCCAGCCTGGGCAACTTAATGACTTAAGTGAGATCCTGTCTATGAATAAATGATTAAAGATGTAGCTTATTTCAAAGTTCTTGTGTTTAATCCCCAATACAAAAAAAAAAAAAAAAATTAAAAGACGGGTCATACACTTAGAGAAGATACTTGCAATGCACACTTGTATTCGCATGGCTTGGTTCCTGGGATGGAGCTGTCTAATAAAGCATTCTGCAAGGATGGAAATATTCTGTGTTTGCACCAACCAAGAGCCATGGGCTGCATGTACTATTGATCATATCAAATGTGGCTAAAAAGATTGAGGAACTGAATTTTAAATTGGGTTTAATCTTAGTTTAGCCAAGTATGGCTAGCTGCAGCTACACTAGACAGCACAGACCCAGAGTATAGAAAGAACATAAAAAGGATATAAAGATGGAAAAAACATAACAAGTTGATTAATCAGGTTAGTATCAGGAATATACAAATAGCAATCATGAAAAGATGCCACTTCACAACATCTATGTGGGCAAAAATTCAAAATTCAAAATTCAAACATCAAGTGTTGGGCAGGATGTGGAACAACGGGACGTCTCTCTCATTGCTCACCACAGAATAAATTGGCACAAACCCTTTGGAAAACAAAATTGAACATTTATGTATGTAGATCCATCATTGTGTAAAAAATAGGAAACAACTGTAAATGTGGCCATCTGAACAGTGAAATGAACAGTGTAGAATGTTCACATAAGGAAATGTTACACAAACACATATCAACTCTAGCCATATATATCAACACAGATGGATCACAAGTCTCAAAAGAATGCACATAGAATTAGTTAACTTGTGTAGGGTTTAAAAATAGACAAATCAACTAGGGACATGAACTGTACCTTAGGGGTTAGGATATGTATATGCACAAGTTCCTGGACTCAAACAAAACAAAAAAGACTTGGGCTGGCAAGATAGCTCAGTGGACTAAGTGCCTGCTTTGGCAAGCAGAGGAACCAGGGTTCAATCCCTGATCCTGCTGCTGGGGCTGGCTGAGCTGGCAACAGAATCTGGGCATGAAAGTGCATATCTGTAATTCCAGCACTGAGAAGGCTGAAAACAGGAGGATCACCATGAGTCCTAGCTGTGTAGTGAGACCCTCTACCAAATACACACACACACACACACACACACACACACACACACACACACACAGAATGGTGATTATCTTTTGGGAGGCGGGGAGAGGATATCAAAAAACATCAGAAGAATTGAAAAGCTCCATTCTTTAATATTGTTTCCTTTTATTACCCAAGTTCTAAATATTAACTACACCAATATATCAACAGAGTTTTTAAAAAATCACTGTTGCTGCTATGAGGAAGTAGACTGAGGGGAGAGAGGAAGACATTCTGGGGAGTCCAGTGTATGTAGGAAGAAATTTAGGGCACCAGGGGCATTGCCCGGCTGTATCATGAGCTCTGTCACTTGCTAGTTGTGTAGGTAACTGAGTGAGTCACCTACACCTACCCTCAGTTTGTCAGGAATGTGTGGGCAGCAGTGGTGCCTTCCTGGTGCAGGCATTGTTGGACCAGGCACAGCGCCTGGTCCTTAGCACTAGGGACCACCACACAGGGCTGCACAGGGAAAAGTGACTTCTTTTGGGTCCTAAGGATTGAACCCAGGGCTCTGTGCATGCTGGGCCAGCACTGTACCACTAAGAAATCTTTTTGCCTTCACTTCTCAAGTAGCTGGAATTCCAAGGGTATGCTACAGTGCCAGCCAGGATTTTTTTTCTAATTAATTCATAAGCATTGACAAAGATTATTGGTTTGACCAAACTTCTCTCAATTTTCTGAACTTTTTCCAAGTATTTTTTTTGTAAAACCCAACCCTGCTAAGTCAGTTTATCTAGAATCTGCCACCCTCAGTATCTGGTAAGGTTTCTCATCTTCATTATTCTGTAGGTGACGTCTGGTCAACTTTGCCTGTTCATCAAGAATCCTGCTAGGATCTCCTGCACATCAGGTTTCTTCTTAGTAATTTTCCATCCACTGACTTGCTCCCTTCTTTGTTGTACATTTCCACTTGCCCATGCTATATTTGGAGTTGAGACTAATCCCTCTCCCTAACTGCAGAACATAGGTATCCCTCTGATGTTGATCCTGAAAATAAAATCTTGCTTCCTGTACTTTAACAAGAACCTCTGAGTGCTAGGAATATAGCTCAGTGGCACAGTGCCTCCCTGACAAGCACAAGGTCCTAAGTTTGATTCCTGGTACAAAACAAAAACAAAAAACCTCCCCAAAACAAAAGAACAAGCATCTCTGAGCCAAGCATGGTGGTCTGTAATCCCAGCACCCTGGAGGTTGAGGCAGGATAGCAAGTTTTGGCACTGCCTTAGCGAAATCCTGTCTTAATGGATGGGGTTACAGCTCAGTAACAAAGCCCTAGGACCAGTCCCCAGTACTGCAAAAACAAACGAAAACAAGAATGTTTGAATTTTTTTTTTTAAACAGTATCAGTCAGCTTGTCCTGTAACTGTTTGTGGTTGTGCCTGCCTTCTTTTCCTGTCACAAAGGTTGGTAGTTTCATTGCAGTTGCTCAGATAATAGCATTTACCATAGGAAGTTCAATAGGAAGGACATGTATTGGGTTTCATATGACAAAGGAGGGAATAAGGCCTCTTTCATGAGCTGAGAGACACAGGTGTTGTGACTGAGAGAGGATGGGCCTGAAAGTCCACTCCTACCTTGCCAATCTTCTTTCTCCTTAAAAGTATGTATGTGTCTTGGGCTACCTCCCCTCCCAAGGTACAAAATGGCACTCCTTAACTGCGTCGACTGTGCCTATAGGACAGGGCTCCTGCCCCCAAGCGGCTGTTACCTATCTGAAGGGAGCCTGAGCACAAGGTACTCATCGCAATCATGGACAAATCATATCTGAAAACTACATTTGCTCATGAGAACA
The DNA here is from genome assembly GCA_004027915.1 of Capromys pilorides. Taxonomy (NCBI): domain Eukaryota; kingdom Metazoa; phylum Chordata; class Mammalia; order Rodentia; family Capromyidae; genus Capromys; species Capromys pilorides. Next base: position 8,456 of record PVKN010039789.1, read on the forward strand.
CCATGCTTAACTCTCTTACAATTCTCTATTTCTATCAGTCCTGTTCTCCAAAATAGGAATTTATAGGACAGTGCTTTTGAGAAAAGAGTATCAACACCCCATCTTGTGTTCAGATGCCGTTTTCATAAAACCTTATACAGATTTTTCAGGACTTTTTCTTCTGGCTCTTCTTAGTTGATTTCTGCATTGTTTCTCTTTTTATAAGCACGTCACATAATGGGACTATTTCTCAGAGTCACCAGAAACCTCATGTTGGACTTTTTTTTGAGACACAACTGAGGCTATGTCATTTAGGCTAGCCATAGAACTCCTGGCATTCTTCTTGACAGCCTCTCAAGTGCTGGGGTTACCGGTGTGTGCCATCCACTTGTCCATCATATTTGTTTTAGGATCCTAAACTAGAATCAAGGATGCAGCCAGGAGATATTATGTACCCTGTAATGTCAGCATTCTGAAAAGCTAAACCAGGAGGATCACAAGTTTGAGCCTACCCTGGATGGTTTAGCAATTTATGATTTTTTTTTTAACAGTACTGGGTATTGAATTCAGGACCCTGTGTTTGCCAGGCAGGTGCTTATTCTACTGAGCTATATCTTCCCCAGCCCACAATTTATGAAATCTTGTTTCAACAAAACAACATGAAACAGGATGAGTGTGGTGGCACACACCTGTAATCCCAGCACTGGGGAAGCTTAAGGCAGGAGGATTGATGTACAAAGTGAGTTTAACACTAGTCTGAACTGCATAGTGAAACCATCTCAAAAAGACAAAACCAGAACATGAAACACTCAAGTTTTTTAAAAACTGTGGTAAAATACAGTATAAAGTTTAACATTTAAGTGTGCATTTCAGTAGTATTAAGTATGTTCACATTATTGTGCAACCATCTCCACCATTACAGATTTTTTTCACCTCCAACTCCAAGTCTGTGCCCATTACTGTTATTTTTTCTCCTTCCTTCATTCTCCCCCGCATCCCCCCAGTGCTGGGAATTGAACCCATAGCAACAATGAAGGCTACCCATTAAATATTAAAATCACCTCTCTTTAATCCTCAGGCAACTGTTATGTTACTTCTTGTCTCTATGGATTTCATTATGCAGGTACAAAAATGTCCATTTTGATTTTTATGATTGCAGGCTCTTTTTAAAGTGGACTTTTGACTCTGTCTCTCTCTCTTTCTTTCTTCCTGGTACCTGGAATTAAACTCAGACCTTGCACTTGCCAGGCTGATGCCGTGCTGAGCTATATCCCTGGGCTGAATGTGCTTTTGTACTGTGAATATGTTGTCATATTGTATATTTGCATTGTATGAATTATGATTTCTATTTTTTAACCCATGCTGTAGAATCTTGGAAGAATGTATTATTATAACTTTTTTTTGAGATAGGGTGTTGTGGTTGTGTCTAGGTGTCCTCCCACAATCTGGAGTTTGTGATTGATTATTGTGGGTGTGGGTGCTGCACCCACCCTGAGGCACGTAATTTGCATTACAATGTGAGGGGAGAGAGGCTAGCTAGCTGCCTGAGCTGCTGCCATTCCCTTTGCTCTCTTGCTCTTTGCTGCCTCAGTGAACAGCTGCTCTGTGCCTTGTACCACACTGTGCTCTCTACATGTTGAAAACTAAACCTTGACCCAAGTCTATCACCATGCACTAAACTAAAGATCTAAATATCCAAAGAGAAACATTAAATCTCCTCGAAGAGAAAGTGGGAGAAAACCTTGAAGACATTGGGGTAGGCAAAAAGTTCATGGACAAAAATCAAAATACACAAAATGCACGTTTAAGGCTTGAAAGGATCAACAAATGGGACCTCCGGCTAAGAAGTTTTTTCACGTCAAAAGAAGTTACCAACAGAGTAAAAAAAGACAACCCACAAATTTTGAAAAGATTTTAACTAATAAGTATTCAGACAAAAGTCTTCTTTCTAGAATTTCTAAAGAACTAAAAACCATTAGGGTCCCAAAATTCAAAGATCTAATCCAGAAATGGGCATCTGAGATGAACACACACTTCTCAGAGAAAGAAATTCAAGAAGCCTATAAATACATGAAGAAATGCTCCACATCAATAGCCATTCATGAAATGCAAATCAAAACAACACTTAGATACCATCTCACCCCAGAAAGAATGGCTACTATAAAGAAATCAACCAACAACAAGTGTTGGAGAGGCTGTGGGGAAAAAAGAACCCTTCTCCACTGCTGGTGGGAATGCAGAATGGTGCAACCATTATGGAAAGCAATGTGGAGACTCCTTAAAAAAACTAGAACTGGAAATCCCATTCAATCCAGCTATTCCCCTACTGGGAATTTTCCCAGAAGAACTGAAAACATCATAGCATAGTGATATTTGTGCACCTGTGTTCATCGCA
>PVKN010039790.1:0-10827 GCA_004027915.1 Capromys pilorides
TGAGAATTTTTGCATCTATGTTCATGAGAGAAATTGGCCTGTAGTTTTCTTTTTTAGTTGCCTCTCTCTCTGGTTTTGGTATCAGTGTAATACTTTCCTCTAGGAATGATTTTGGAAGGATTGCTTCTGTTTTGATTTTATTGCAGAGTTTGGGTAGTATTGGCATTATGTCTTCTATAAATTCTTGTAGAATTCAGTGTGAATCCATGAAGTGCCGGACTTTTCTTTGTTGGTATGCTTTTTATTACATTTTGTATTTCATTGGCTGTTTTTGGGTTATTGAGAATTCTTATATCTTCTTGATTCAGTTTTGGTAGTTTGTACTTTTCTAGGAATCTGTCCATTTCATCTGTGTCTTCAAGTCTGTGAGAGTAAAGATTCTCTAAGGAACTATTTATAGTCCTCTGAATCTCTGCTGGGCCTGTAGTAATTTCAGCCTTTTCATTGCTTGAATTTGAGTCCTTTCTTTCCTCTTTTTGATGAGGTTAGCTAGGGGCTTATCAATTTTATTTAATCTTTCAAAGAACCAGCTTTTTGATTCATTAATTCTTTGTATTGTTTTCTTTGTCTCAATTGAATTAATTTCTGCTCTAATCTTTATAACTTCTGCCTTTGGGCTTTGAGTTTTGTTTGCTCTTTCGTTTCTAGTTGGTTTAGGTACTGCATGAGAGTATTTATTTGGTTCTGTTGCGTTTTCTTTTTCTAGCATTTTTTTTTTTTTTTTTTTTTTTTTTTTTTTTTTTTTTTTTTTTTTTTTTTTTTTTTTTTTTTTTTTTTTTTTTTTTTTTTTTTTTTTTTTTTTTTTTTTTTTTTTTTTTTTTTTTTTTTTTTTTTTTTTTTTTTTTTTTTTTTTTTTTTTTTTTTTTTTTTTTGGTGGTACCAGGATTGAACTGAGGACCTTGCACTTACCAGGGAAGCACTTATTCCAGTGAGCTATCTCCCTGGCCCTCTCTTGCGTTTTCTTAATGTGTGAATTCAGAGTTATATATTTTCTTCTAAGAACTACTTTCATCCTGAATTTTTACCCTGACCAGTATGTAGTTGCCTTCTTCGTTACGTTTGATCAATCTTGGTTTCAAGTTTAGACTGTCTGCAAACAGGATTGCTATCCCTGCATTTTTTTGAGGTGCTGGAGCATGTAGTATTGTTTTCCATCCTTTCACTTTTAGCCTATGAGTTTCTTTAAGAGTTAAGTGTGTTTCTTGTATACAGCATATTGTCGGATTTTGTTTCCTTATCCATTTTGCCAATCTACTTCTTTTAATTGGAGAATTGAGTCCATTTACATTGATGGTTATAATTGAAATGTATTGTCTTGTGATTGACATGACTTTTATTTACTACTGTTTACCACTTTTTCTCCTATGTTTAATTGGGTGCCCTATTAACAGAAAGATGGGATCTTTCTGTTCTCATTTGTTGAGTTCAAGTCGTTTTGGTCCCTCTCTAAAATGTTTGTTAGTATATTGTGTAGTGTTGGCTTTGATGTCATGAAATTCTTTAGTTATTCCTTGTCATGGAAGTATTTCACTTCTTCCTTGTACTTGAAAGTGAGTTTTGCCAAGCATAGCAGTGTGGTATGGAATTTGTTTTCATGGAGGCCTTCAAGCACTCTGCTCCATGCTGTTCTTGCTCTGATGGTTTGTGAAGAGAAATCTGCCATTATTCTGATGGGTTTTCATTTACCTAGATCCCTATTTCTTTTCTCTAGAAGCTTTTAGTATATTATTCCTTTGCTCAATTTTTGTGGTCTTCACTATTACATGTCTGAGTGTGTTTTCAGTTGGGTTAAAGTGATTTGAAGTTCTGTATGCCTCAGTTACCTGAATGTCTGAGTGCTTTCTCATATTTGGTAAGTTTTCTGCTATTATTTCTGCCCATATTCTTTTTATATCATTTGTATTGACTCTTTCTTTCTCATTGATTCCTATTAATCTCATGTTGTTCATTTCTGTATCATCTTGAAGATATTGAATTGTTTTTTTTCTGCATCCTAGTTGTTTTTAAGAGATCCTTTTTTGCTTTTTCATTGGCTGTGACTGTGTCTTCTTGATCTGAAACTCCATCTTTACTTTCATTCATGCGGTTTTGCCAACTTGTGATTGAGATTTCATTTTGGCATATATATCTTTGAAACTGTTTCATAAGATCTATTTCTTTCCTATATTGATCAGTCAGGGAATTCATCATTTTTCTGTTCTCTAAATTTTTTATCAATGTCTTCTTTAATATTATTTAAGTTTTTAATTACAGTTATCCTTTTTCTTTTTCAGAGATTATTTCTGCTCTGTTCTCCTCTTTACTTTTCTGCATTTCTTCCCCTACTTTAGGTGCTGTTAATTTAGACCTGTCATTTTTTCTTCTGGGGTTATTTCTGTTCTGGTTTCCTCTATACTTTCTGAAATTGTTTTTCCACTTCAGATTGTATTAATTAATGCATTTCTTTTTTTTTTAATTTCAGATGTTATCTCTGATCTTAGTTGCTCTATATGTTTCTGTAGTTGTCTGTCTACCTCAGATTCAGAGGTTTCAGCTGCATGATTCCCATTTTCTTCCATGGTAGCATCTCCTGTATTTGATTTGGGTGAGCTTGGGCCCTGTGATTGCATCTTACTCCTTGTCATTATCATTTTGTATGGCAGTGATCTCTGTACTTTGGTGAAGTTATGCTGTTAGCACCAATGGGAGTTTGTTCTGGATTCACCAAGCTTATACCTCTCCAGTCGTGCCTGGCTGCGAGTCAGAGCTTGGGTCGCTGGCTGCTGTGAGACCCGGTGGGTCAGGACTGTGAGTGGAGTTGGAGCTCTGGAGTTCAGGAGTCTAAAGATGGATGCAGGCTGAAGGTCCTTACCAGGCAGGTGCATGCAGGCCTGACGGGATGGTGGATGGGTTTGGGACTGGAGCTCAGGAGGGATGAGCTGGAAGATGGAGGCAGTCCAGGTGTCCTTACCTGGCAGGTGCGTGGTCCAGACGGGATGGCAGATGGGTTCAGGAGTGGCGCTCAGATAGGAAGAGCTGGCAGGCATGCGGGTCAGATGGGTTGGCGGATGGGTCCAGGACTGGAGCTCAGGTGGGAAGAGGTAAATACTATTATTATTATTGCAATATTGAATGCTCGAGAATTAGTCTTCAATGGTTGCTTTTGCTGTCCTCAACTTTCACTGACCTCTCAATCTATTATGGAGAGGACTGAAGCATTACTTAACCCATAGCCCTTGTTATGTTCCACTTCATTTGATTTTGCTGAGCCTTGGAACAGTAGTGATCTCCACTGCTCCCTTCTTCCCTCAGTTCTCTTTTTCCGTCTTTCTAGCTCTCTCTTCTTGAGGTCTTCACTATTCTCTTCTGCCTTATCTCCAGGGTTTTCTTTAGCCTCTATTTTCTTTCTCTTTTTATTCAACTTGGATAGTTTTTATGGTTTGCAAATAACTCTTTGTGACGAAGTTTTCCAGATTGTTGTCTTTACTGTGGACTTCTCTCCTCAAATATAGGCCAATAATGATAAGGGTCCCTGAGACCTTTCCATCTGGGTGTCTTAGATAGAGGCAAGTTTAAATATGTTTAAATCAGGTTATTAGCTTTCCAGCAAGTGATCTCTTTTACTTCATATTTCAGCTAATTATTACACCCCTTGTAAAATATTTGTCATCTGAACCACAGAGCATATCCCCTGAATGCATAAAAAGTGGCTACATTCACAAGGGAAAAAAGAAGCAAGAATTCAAGGTTGATTAGTTACCATTTCACTATTAAGTATAGTGAAAAGAGAACAGGCTTTTGAAATGAAACAGGATCTAATTTGAATCTTAGCTCTGTCTTTTCCTGCTTGTGCGACCTGAAATGGGGATAACAGTGCTTACCTGTTAAGGTTGTAAGGATGAGAAAGTAATAGAAGAATGCAAAGCACTTCACACATAGTAGGCACATATTAAATGGTAGCTTTATGCTTTCTTACCTTACTCCAGTTATAGTGAACCTTTTACAGCTTTGAATAATAATAAATAGCCACTTGGAGCACACATGCCATAGATTTGCCACCACTGCCCTAGACTTCACTTATAAGCTTAACTTGACTTATAAGCTAATACATTCTGAATCCATAAACTTTCTCCCTGACCAGGCCCAGTGATTTTTGCAAATATAGGGCCCAAAATGCCTTGATATTTTCTATTTGGAGACACAGTGAACCATGATGGGTGAGGTTAAGCAGCCCATGTGAGATACCTCTTCTGGTACATAGTTGAAGATCTAGTTTTCTATGGATCTAATTATGCTTTTCCACTCATTAAATTACATGGTAATTCCTCTCTTTGATGCCCTTTCAAAACTCTGTACAGCCTTTTACTTTTAACTATTTTTTAAATCAAATCTAAATTCAGGGCATCAATATCACAATTGCTCAGATGGGATCTAGGAAAGCTTGATGAGGTGAGAGTAAGATCCACTGGGCTCTGTAAGTGGTGCAAGAGACAGAGGAGATCTTGTGTCTTAGTGAACCAGAAAAAGAATTGTAATAACATTTTTCTGAAGTAAATAGAAGGTTAAACAGAAGTTTTGTGAAATGTATCATGTCAGTGATCTATTTTTTAAGGCCTTAAAGTAGTAGAGTCAAAGATTTCCAGATGTTTGTTGTTTAAGTTCCATGCTGGAGCAGTTCCTTCCCTGAAGAAACATATATGCCTGAGTAAATCTCCAGTAAGATTATGGCAAAGGTGAGGGTGGAGGTCTGAGCAGGACTGAATATGCTGCCTTTTGGCTGTGTTGGAAAGATATTCCTGCAGCCTCCCTACAAGTTAATCACAGAGGAGTGAAAGACACAGGTCACCAAGGTTCAGTAATTATACCATCAGCATTCATTTCCACCTTGTAAGAAGTAATGCCATGCATTACCTCTGCTGTGCATGAGTCACTGTAAATGCCAGGCCAGTGCTGACAGAGGATGGGTTGACATAGGTTATAGTGAATAAAAAGCATTGGGATAGAATTTCACAGGATGGAGTAAGATAGGGAAGGTGGAAGGCTATTCGTATCTTTGCAATAGAATAAAATGGAGAGGTTAAACTCCACTGACATGAGGGAAAGCACTTTAAGTGTGGAATAAGCTAGTGCAGAGGTGTTGGGATACCAATACACTGGTCCATGTGATCAGATTTTTTTTTTGTTTTTACCAATTGTAGTTTATTTAAGACTACTTAGTCAAATTTGTTAGCAACATTTACATTGCCAAAGGAACATTATTTTACCCAGGTGCTGAGCTTGCAACTGAGCCTGGGTGTGGTGGCACACACATGTAATCCCAATGCTAGGGAGGCTGAACCCAGGAGGATCACTACAAGTCTGGGCTGTGTAGTAAGACACTATGCTATATGACTAACAAAAGAGAACATTATTTTAAAAATTATGTATAGCTTAATAGATTATTTTATTAATGAGGCACCCATGCAATGTGCAAGTATTTGTGGTTGTTTATAACCAGACACAAAAACCTTTCAGATATTAAACAATACATCAACAGCTGATTGTAAAACTACTAATCTACTTTATAGAAACAGCCTAAATGTTAGTGTGTGTTTATTAGTGGTTAATGACATTAGGCCTCTCCCCTGCCACAAAATCTGGGGGACTAGGGGGTCTCTGTTTCATGATGATTGTCCTTTATTTTCTTCTTTTCGGTTGTGCTGAGTATCAGACAGAGGACTGTTTTGCTAAGCTATACATCAGCCCCTGATGATTACGTTTCAAGAAGACAGATCCCAAATCCTTGAAGAGACATTTCTGGATGATAAAGGGTGAAAGAGACAGAGATTTTACATTTTAAAGGATCAAAGAAAGAATTATAGGGTCAGTGAGATAGCTCAGTGGTCTAAAGCGCCTGCTCAGGCAAGCTTGGGCAACTGCAGGGACTGCAGTTCGATCCCTGGCACCACATGCTGCGCCAGCCCCACCCCCAAGGCAGGCTGAACCGGCCATAGTATAGATAAATAAAAATAAAGTTAAAAAAGAAGTCACAGTTTTCTAGAGTAAGTGCTGTAAGAAAGGGAAGTCAGGAAGAAAGCTGTCTAAAGTTTAGTTCAGCTAAGGGACACATTTAAGCTCATCTTAGTCAAAAGTCGAGGTAAAATTTTCCAGGTGAACTCTTATGGTACAGGGTAGTTACAAAGTTGCTTAAAAAATTATGATAGCTCAGGATTTTTGCCATTTTTCAAGGGTACTTCCTTCCATTAATGGAGGACCTTTAACTAAAAGTAAGGAAACTTAAGTAGAAGATTGGAATTCTACTAAGAGTCTGCTCTCAAATCCTTTACTGGGTTGGTAGAAGCTCAAAATAAGGCCTCCCTTTTAGGAAAATGTATTCTTAGCTCTAGACAGCCAGTTATTTAAGCTCACCCATTTTCTGCTTCCCATGACTTATCTTTATGGGAGAGGGTGTAGTTTGAGATTTACAGTGATATTATTGAAGTGTTTTAGGCACTAGCTTTGGAGTCCTGGCTTTGCAGTTAACAAACTGTGCTGTTTTGGGATGTATTTAATGTCTCTTAATCTCAGTTACTTAGCATGCAAAATGGGATAAGCCCAGCTACCTTTTAGGGTTAAGTGACATAGTCTATATTAAAATATTAGTTCAGTACCCAGCACATAGTAAGTGCTGAAAGTGGTAATCATTATTAATATGATGTAAAGTTTTTAAGGCCTTCAAAACAGAATTTTAAAATGAAAATTTAAAAAGGGATGAATTTTTTCAAGTTGGTATACCTTATAGGAAGTAATACATTTTGCATTATTTTTATTGTCATAATTGGTTTGTACAATTAATGTAATTTTCCAGGGAATAATTATTCTAGTTGGCATTGTTAAAAAGTTCTCTTCCCTTCAGGTTATGAAATTTATTTAAATAGAGAAGATCATAAAAACATAGGGCTTGGGGCCACTAAGTACCATCACTTGTTAATGAGTTTAGGGTTGATTATATCAGGAAAACTGTGATTAATCAGAACCTGCTGCTGCTTGAGAAGAGCTATTTCTGAGCTGGTAGACTCCCTCGCCTCTCACTCAAGCTTAGACGAGGTAAAGGCATGGTGAGGTCTCCGGGGTTCTTTTTCCCTAGCTGGAGGGTCCTGAGGCTCGGGGTAAAAGAAGATCCCAAAACACTCAGGAGATCATATTTTCTTTGAGGTTGAGGGTTTTCTTTTTATAGGTGATCAATATTTATAAAAAAATGAAACAAATCAGTTTAGTTGTCCTCAACTTTCTTTTGCATGCTTCCTCTGGCTTCCTGGTTTTGTTTATGAGGGTAATGAATAATGTGGGATCTAGGGGCCTTGATGAGTGGAAGACAAGTTTCTGGCTTGTCTGACAATGCAGTGGGATGGAGAGAAGTGAGGAAGGGTAGGGCTGGAACAGAAGGGGATCATGTGTGACTTATCTGCTTTGGCTCCACAGCTCAAAATCTCAGCCTCTGTTTACTGCTATGATCCAGGTTTGGATACTTGACGGATCAAACCTTCCTCACCGTGAACAGCACATGGAAGGGCAGGTGTTTGGAATTTTCCTAGAGCACCTCAGCCCCAGGCGTGAGGTCATACTACTAGGTGTTTAAGTGCTCAAGAGGCAAGGATTTAAGTATTACTAAATCACATCATGAAGGCGTTATTTACTTTTCAGCTGTCTTTCAGCCCTCTGTGGCAAGAAAACAAGCACCTTATTTCGATATTAGGATGCTTAGACTCTCTAAGTCTTACTGTTCTTCATTAAAAAGATTAAATGAATCTGTTTGAAAAATATTAATTCAATAATAATATGAGTGAATGATGTTTTCTGGAGGATGTCCTGTAATATGCCTTCACTAAGAGGGAGTTTTGGAGTTGAATTTCCTTGGTTGTGCATCAGAGCTGCTTGGTTTTTCAGGGCAAGACAAAAGAGGAATGTTGCCTGGATTTATGTAACTGTGTTTTTTCTACTTCTGTCCTCTAGCTCTGAAAATACAGAGCAGTTCAAGTGCATATCAAATTCTGTAGCAAATTGGAGACTACATATTGGTGTGTTGTGGGAATTTACAAGTCAAGGTAAATAACTGGATTCCTGCATCTGTGAAGGTGGGCAAGGGAGAAGTTCTCCATGGCAACTCCAGCCATCAGAGTCCTGTGTGTCACTGCTTGATAAAGTTATGAGCAGATTTTGTAACAGGGTCCCTGCCATGCGGAGAAAAAGTCACAAATGAAATTGAAAATTCTTTGACTTTTAGATCAAGATTTCAGCCTATGCAGACTTTTAGGCTAAACATCTGCTAGAGAGTTGCATATGCTTTTTTTTGCCTCAATGTGTGTATGTTTTTCATCCTCGGCCTTATAGAAGCAGGTTGGATCTTGTGTGTATGTGTGTGGGGAAAGTGGAGGCCAAAAATCCTGGAAAAAATTAAAAATAGACAAAATACATCCTTGATTTTTCTACACACCCTTTCCAAATCCTTCTTTCTAGTTTTAGCATCCTTTTGTTTCCCAGCCACTGGATCAAGTCCTCTCTTGTTGCTTGTAGTTCTGCCTATATAAGAAGAAATCCATTCATGAACTCCTTCCCAAGTACACACTAGAATGTTTTATTATTATTATTATTATTATTATTATTATTATTATTGTATTTTTTAGGGAAGGGTCTACAGAGTGTTCAGGGTCTCATTACTAGATTGGAGTCATAGTGATCTGCCTGTTTACAGCCTCCCAAGAGCTGGGATTATGAGTGTGCACCACCGTGCCCAGTCTCAATTGCCATCTCAGCGCCACAGGGACGGAGGCAGCCCGGCAGACCTAGGGATCGAACCTGCGCCTGCTTGCAGGCACTTTAATCTGCTGAGCTATTTGGCTGACCTGGAATGTTTTATTTTAAAAGAAAATCAACTTCTAGGAAATGCCATGAAATAAATCACATTAAGGTAATTGAAATTAATTTAGACACGCCCACACATGAGGCACAAGGTGAGTGAAGCTTATTTCCAGCCCTCACAGCCTTGTCTCCATTCAAAGGGAGATAAAGAACAAGGGGCAATCCTCACTCTTCCACCATGAGAGACACTAGATCTCACATGACCAGGATGGTTCTTACTCCCTCAGATAAAACATCTAAAAAATAATAAGCTTGTGACTTAGAAAAAGACCAAATGAACTAGTCCTTTCTGGAGCCAATATAACCAGCTATAAAGTGCATGTACGGTATTTGTGGGTGGTTCCCTCCAGACATTGCCCAAATAGTTTCTATAGTATTTTTAAAATATGAAATATGTTCAGAGAGAGTGCCATGGTAACTCACATAGAAAAGCCCAGAAAAAGCAACTTGCTCCTATGGCTTAAGTTTGTGATTTTTTTTTCCACAGGATTGTGCCTGCCTGATATTTTTCTATTAAAGTGAATCTCAATTAGTTCAGTGGTGTCTGATGGGCAGATACAGGAGAATAATATTTTTCTTACAGGGTGCATCAAAGTAAACTTAGAGAGAGTTTCTGAGCACTAGCCTCCATGTAACTGAGGGGCGATGGTTCTGACCCCTGTGCAGGAAGGTTGTTATTGATCCACAGGTGATGGAAGGGCCTTGATATTTCACTTGGGGATACTGCCTGCCTAGTAACTGTCCTAAAAAAGAAGATGTTATTCCTCAGAGTTACTGGGTCATCATCTTTTTTTGGCTCTGCTGAAGGGCCAAGGAGCTGCAAAGCCCGTTTGTATCTCCCCTCTCAGCTTGGGAACACATGTGGCTTCATTACCCACGGCAGTATTAGTGAGTATGCACGAGTGACCATGACTCATTAGTTACCCGGTGTGTCGACATTAGTGGCTTCTGCCCTAAATGCAAGGCATGCACTCAGCAGCAACTGGGGAGCCAATTAAAGCGCTGCTGCTTGGGGATGGCTGTCCCTGGGGGATCCCAGGTTTCCCTGGAAGGACTTGAGGATGTGTGCTGTCATGTCCAATGAGTGGGTGAGTCTATCACTTGATATTTGCCTTTCTGGCTGAGTTGGCTTTCCCTCCCTAATTAAACACTTGTTTTTTCCTCTTTAGGAGAAAGGAGACATAGCCGGTTACTAGTGTAGCTCAGGCTCTGCCATACTCTGCTCATGAAATGAATAGGCACTTGAAATTTGAAATTTTAGTCTGGGCCATATGTGTCCCTCAGACCATCTGAAACCATGATGATTAAAATGATTCTCTCTCTCTCTCTCTCTCTCTCTCTCTTTCTCTCTCTCTCTCTGCCTCTCTTTTTTTCTAAGAAAAAATGAGTGACTAAAGCACCTTATATGAGAACACATGGGCTGTGGTCTAAGCCAGATATCAGCGAGGACTGAGGCAGTCTAGAGAGGTCAGCAGATATGGATTTATTGATATTCAACATAACCTTGAGATTGGTAAATGTAATCCCTGAGCCTCTTGACTTTTCTTTCCACATCTACTTCATTTCTTTATGTGGCTTCTGCCCCAACCCTCATGGCCACTCTTTTCCTCAGTTCCAGATCATTTTCTCCAGGCTCCCAGTGGAATCCAGTTGTCCTGTGGGGCCTTATTAGTGATTGAATATTTGTTAATGTGATAAATTATTTTTTGCGATATTAAATTTGGATGAACAGGTGATATTTTGCATTTCAATAGGGATCATTGTTGTCTTATCTCATTGAAGAAATGCACAATGAAAACTTAGATTGGGCTGTCCCGCCGCCGCCGCGGTGCCTGAACGGAACTGCTTCTTCTTCTGGCCCAGCGGCCCCCGCCCGGGTCTGTCCCGCCGCCGCCGCTGCGCCTGAACGGAACTGCTTCTTCTTCTGGCCCAGCGGCCCCCGCGCCGGGT
>PVKN010039791.1:0-10826 GCA_004027915.1 Capromys pilorides
GAGAGAGAGAGAGAGAGAGAGCGAGCACTGATTTGAACTTGGAAAATATAGACGGCTAGAATGAGTTGATTTGTACTCAGAGAAAAGAGAATTTAGAAGAGCATAGGTCATTTTTGAAGGAACTATTTATGTGCTGGGATCCTGTTGTCCTCTCTCTTATAGGAGAAGACTGGCAAGTTTTCTCTATCTTACTGCAGAACAGAATGCTGTGTGAATTCCATGTATGCATCCCCAAATTCACATGCTGCAGTGCCAGCCCAGGGTGGTGGCATTAGGAGGTGACCATAGGCAGAGATGGGGGAAGAGCCTTCTTGGTAAGATCAATGCCCTTGAGAGAAGCCAGGGGGATCAGCCTCTGCCACATGAGGCTGGACTGAGGAAAGCCATGGACAAGGTGGTGGGGCCTGTCTTGGACTTCCCCAGCCTTCAGTACTAGAAGGAATATATTCATAGACTACCCAACCCATGATATTTCATTACTGCAGCCTGGAAACATGCAAATGCTGCTCAGAAGAAGGCACTTCCAGGTCATGGAGAGCACTGAGTGGCTTGCAGGTGGAGGGGTTCACAGTGACTATGCAGTCCTGTCTGAAGGTTCTATGGGGAGAAGCCACCTGCTGACTGTGAGTGGTACACAGTGGCTGCAGCTGTCCTCTGTCCAACGTGCTTGAGGCCATGCACCTGTGTTTCCTCCTGCTGCAGACTGGTTCTGCACACTGCGGGAATGCAGGGCTGGAGTCCTACAAGCTTCAAAACCTTTGCATGATCAAGAGGTTTCAGCTGGACAAGCTGAGGATACAGTCAAATCCCAAAGACCCAGATGCCTAGGTAACAGAGATGTGCTCCTTTGAAATCAAGAGACTGCTGAGGCCCTTGCCCAGGGTTGGGAGGTTCTGAACTATTAATGGATACTCCTTTCAGGGGAAGAGCAAGCTTGGGTGATCCCAGGATCCAAAAGGTCAGGCCAGCTTATGACAACCAATCAGGGAGACACTGCTTCTTCTCTTTTGCTTTTTCCCTCTCACCTCACACCTTGATCCACAACACAGGGGTATCAAAAACAGCAGTTTTTGTGGGGGAGGGGAGGAAATGTGGGAGAAAAAGGGACCCACCACCACAGACCCTTCCTCTTGCTCTGACTCTGCTCCTGGCACTGAATTGGCAGAGGGAGGGAAGGCATCTCAGTGTTACATGAAGTGACAGAGGCTTGATTTTGAATTGTCTTTGCTTTGCAATTTTATGAAATCAGCAAATTTCAACATACATAAGGAATTGATAAAAGAAATATTATTCCAAGAACAAGAAAAAGAAAACATATTAAAACCAAAATACTTACCTGGCAAGAGACATACTGTGATCACAAAGGCGATTTTTCCATTTCTTTTGGATGTATTGATCACTGACTTCCCCAAATGTGAGAAACTCAACTGCTTAATTTATGGTGTGTGGGACTGTGCTTGCACTTTCCCCTGAAATAAGGTTAGAACCAAAGAGAGAAAGATATAATAGGGTGGCTCTGTGATTGCACTAGTGCGCTCTAGATCAGGGTGTCAGTTCTGTGTGGCTGGTCTAATTCCTTCCGGTGTTTAAACTGGAGACACAGAGGAGATGTGAAGAGCTCTTCCTTGTGAGTGGGATCCTTCCACTAGGTTTCTCCTGCTGAAAATCTGGAAGCACTAGGGGTCCAGGTTTTGGAAAGCCTGACATTTTAGGGATTTTTGTTGTGACAAAGATGACAGAACTTCATGTACAGCATGACAGGACTCTGTCCAAAGGCTTGGGTTGTGGCCTTCAGGTGAGTGGTACCAGAGCTGTGACATTTTCAGTTTCTCGCAGCTGTACCTCTCATTAGAAGCCCAACCTTCTGGTCCATCCCATCCCCCATACACAAGTCCTGTTGCTCTGTTTTCTAAGTAGATTACAATTCCATTGTACCACAGTGCCCCAGAGGATACCACCACTTATTCTCTTGGATTCTGTTGGCTTTGAACTTGTTTCCTGAGTTGACCTTTGCCTTCTGAAACCTTCAGTAACAGGAGCAATCTTGTAAAACCCATGTTGACTCCTCATATCTTTTCCTCTCTCAGATAGGATTCTGTTCAACTTTGAAGGAAGCCAAGTCCTTTGTAGGTTTCCTGTAGTCTCGTGTGACTACAGCTGAATATTTTTGCCTACATTTCCTGACACTCTCCCTGTTGCTCACTATGGGCCTGACATGCTGGTTTTCTTCCTGATCCAGAAATATGCCAAGCCCTGGGGACTTTGTGTTTGCTATTTCTTCAGCTTGAAATGTTCTTTCTGAGACCACCCCATAATTTGCATTTTAGGCATGCCTCCCAAAGCATCTTACCTAAAATATCAGCTCAAAAACACATGCACACTCATACATATATACACACAGTCACACACACATAGATGCACATATGCATGCATATAAATGCAAGCAAGCATGCACACATGCATATATACACATATATGTGCACATACAGACACAGTGCACACACACAGATGCAATATGTGTAGATGCACACACACACACATGTATCCACACAGGTGAGTGCACATGCACATAAGCATGTGCACAATGCAACATAATTTTAATCTCCATTATCCCAATGTTACTTTATTATTTCATGACACTTAACAGGGTCTCAGATTGTGTTTATTACTTCATCTTCAGCAAATATCTTTTTTCCCTCTCATTTTTTTATTAGCATATGATTGTGATACATAATAAATGCAATGTCCACAAGGAGGTGGTACATACACTTACTGCATTTTGAGACTGGTTGTTTCCTCTTCCCTTCTCCTACTTCTTCTCTCCCCTTCCTAGGTCCTGTAGGAGGCAAGGACATTGTTTCAATTAACGCATTATCCACAGTTAACTAGAGTGATATTTCACAGGAGATTATGTTCAGACATATGCATGAAATAATCTCGTCAATGCCTTCAATGTATTCTAAATTGAAGACAGTACCGATGCAGAAGGTTTCCTGTCCAGCAGATGGCATAAGGTAGAGCTCACATAATAAAACTTGTTTTCATTCTCCCAGGTGATGATTGAGTGAGTGTTTTAAAGGTTTCTGTGGAGAAAGTATGGAACTTGGGTTCTCCACCAACAGGAATTCAGAAATGAGTGACCCCAGCCTCCCTCCTGAAGGGATCTGCATCTCTCAAGCGTGCCCATGCTGGCCACCATGCCTTCAGCATGTGACTCTCTGAGGGGCATTTCATATCCAGAACATAACAATGGCATGATTTCTAGCTAAACAGTCAGCTCAGAAGTTCTTGTGCAGATAGAACAGATTTTCCTTTCTCTGTCTTTGTTTCACTCAGGCTTCCAGCAGGTTAGGCTTGGCTAATGCCCACCAGATTGAGAAGGGCCCTTTTTTGCACTTAGTCCACTAATCCAAACATTACCACTGTTCAGAAGCTTCTCCCAGACACCTCAAAGTAACATTGAGCCTAACAGATGGGCACTTTGAGGCCCTGGAAACTAACACGTAAATGAACTAATGCACTGTTATGCTGGGGAAAACTTTGAGGAAGGTTTGAAAGAGGAGACAGTTGCTCAGAGACAGAGAATGCCCTCCACCCTGCAACTCTTTCCAGGTGTCTTTGCCCCTGTGGTTGGACAGCACCTCCCAAATGGTGTCTTTTCTGACCCTCATAGTGGAAAATATGCCATCTTGCCCTGGCAGCCCTCTACTTTTCTTGACTGGATAAGTGTACTGCGTTAGTGAGACACATACACATCTTCCTACTTCACTGAAATCTGGAGCTTTGGAGAGGGTGGCTTTTTGTGTGGCATGTGGCAAGTGCATGGTGTGTGCTACTGCAGCAATTGCCAATTCAGGAGTAGAGACCCAGGGATTTATGAGTTGAGAAGAGACAAGTAATGGGGCCCTAGGTCTCTTCATGCACTAAGTGCTCTAGAATATGAATAAGACTATACGGGATCAAGTCAAGCATTGAGCTAATTCATGAAAAGTTATATGTGCATAGCATTAGTAAGAATTTAATAAATGTTAGCTGATCTTGTTATTCTAGTTGTCATTACGTTAATTCTATCTTTCAAGCTTTACAAAGCTTTAGATTTATTTTTCTGTTCTTCAGCTAAACTGTGGGTTCTGGGAGCAGAGACACGTTTTACCCAACATTCCCAACAGGAATGGCACACTTCCTTGAATGGTTGAATCACCTGATTGTATATCTGAGCATGCTTGAGAAGAAGACAGAGCACTCATGCATTGGCTGGAAGAGCCAACATAAGGGTGGCAGACGACTTTAGGATGTACCGTGGTATATCTAGCAAGATGAGCTGGGAACAGAAGCAGAGCCAGGGCTTGGGCACTCTGATAGCTCTAGTGTGGTCTTCTCTCATTCTAGCCTCTTGGCACCTGATTTGAAGCTTAACTGAACTACATACACAAAATCTTGCTATGAATTAAACTCCCTGAACTGAGGTGAAAAACGTAATGCTACACACCAGGCAGTCAGGGAATTAGTGAAGTCATTAAACTTAGCCAGCATGTAAAGCGGCCCTGGCCTGAGGAACAGATGACAAGATGAAGGAAATGTTTGAATGTAGAAGAGGTTTTGCAATCAGTGGGACACAGAGGATTCTTGAAAGCCATGCTGAAGGGCAGACACAGAAAAGAATCCAGTAGGTTTGTTATCCAGGGACTTCTCCCTGAGAAAGGAGGTGGTCTGCAATCTGGGAAAAAGATAACCCCAACTTTGCTCAGAATTGCCAGAACACTCCTGCTGGAGAATGTGGTTTTCCCCTCTTTCTGTCCTTCTGGTTTCTCTACCTGTTCCTGCTTTAATGTTTTATTTAGTACCTGTTCCTGGAAGCTCCTTGGAGTCATCCTCTCCTATGTAGTCACCCTTGCTGAGACTGCCATATCTCTGTTGGTCAGAGTCAGAAAAACTTCCCAGAACTGAGGAAATTCGAAAGAGATACTGAGGCCCAATAGTCCTGATGTTGCCTCTTCCTGGCCTCCATTTCTATTTCCAGGAAGGAACATGGTATGAAGATTGTTCTGTATGGCATATGGCAAGTACATGGTTTATGGTCAGCCCATGGCCTTGGTTACACCCACTTTTTCTGCCTCACTTCCGCTAACTTCTTGGGGCCATTAGCACAAGTTCTGAGTTCACTTGAATCATGTGGACAGAATCTTTGATCTTAAGGAACTTTAGTTTCTATTCTACATGCTGCTTTTGGAAGTATTGCTACTAGCAGGACCTGATGAAAGATCTCTTTTGTTCCTCTGACATTCAAGGTTACCCATCTGTGATCCATATAACCTGCTTTGCACTGAGGGCAAAGCTGAGTATGAGTAAGCTTTTTGTCCTCTCATTGCTGATAGTGCAATCAAGGGAGTAAGACATGAATATATATGAAACCAATACAGCCATATTTCTGCTTCAGTAGAACTTGCTTCAAGATATTTCATGAGGGGCTAGAGAGATAGCTCAGTGGTCTAGGTGCCTGTCAGGCAGGAGAAAAATCCCAGGTTTCATCCCTGGTACCACACGCCATTATGGTCCTATACTGGGTACACCGTGTGAGCCACTCAAACTGAATTGGTGGTGCACACCTGTAATCCAAGTGCTGGGGAGGCTGAGCCAGGAGGATCACTATGAATCCAAGCTGCATAGTGAGACTCTGTACCAAATAAATAAATATATTTTTAAAAGGTACTTATGAGCACAGAAGAAATCAGAATATCATTGACATAGTACGGCAGGAAGATTATGATAGATAGAAAAGCTGTTTAGTTCCTACTGGCCAGGAGACAAAACAGAAGAACAGTATCAGAAAGAGAGAGGTGAGTATTCAGAGATAGATCCTAGTTCCTGTCTCCATATCTCCTCAACCCCAAATATCAGAAGTGTTCTTTAATCTTCTGAGTGGCTTCCAAGCCAATAAAGCTGATAAAGTTTATTTATTTATTTTTTTAATACATGTTATACAGGGTCTCACTGCACAGCTCAGACTCATAGTGTTCCTCCTGTTTTTATCCTCTCCAGTGCTGGGATTACAGGTGTGCATCACCACACCCGGACTCTGTCAGTGGATCATTGTGACTGAGAGTGGGGTTGTCATGGCATGTGGTGCCAGCACTTGCTAAAGCAGGTACGTAGTCCACTGAGCTATCTTGCCAGCCCTAAGTTTACACAATCAAGATTAACTATCACAACCAGGAATTTGAAGCACATGGATAGCTTCACATTTGAAAGATGGGAAGCATTTACCAGGTAGATAAGACTATCTGGGCAGTGAGGTCAGTGGAAGATGCTTAGCTACGTGACTAGCAGAGAGCAAACAAAGCAAATAGTTTAGTGTGCCTGAAATGTGGGATGTGAGGGGGCATTGCCAGAGGCATGGGCAGGGCCAGCAAAGGAGTCTGGACTCATCCCTGGTGGTGGAGAGGGAGTGATGTGCTTTCAGGAGGTAGCAATGTGTTCCCTCTGTTATTCCTTCATCTTCTTATAGATAAACATGTACTGGATATTTTACATGCCAGCCATTCTTCTAGGCATGAGCCACACATCCATAAGCACA
This sequence comes from Capromys pilorides, assembly GCA_004027915.1. Classification (NCBI taxonomy): domain Eukaryota; kingdom Metazoa; phylum Chordata; class Mammalia; order Rodentia; family Capromyidae; genus Capromys; species Capromys pilorides. The sequence goes on from PVKN010039791.1 coordinate 6,575, forward strand.
GATAAAAATCTGTCCCCTGGGGAGACTTTCTTTGTGTGGAAGAGGACAAACTACTACAGGATAAGCAAATAATGACATGGGTCATTAAGAGGTTGCATGTGCTCTGGGACACACAGAACACGCTAAGGAAGCAGAAATCCTAGAGGAGGAAGAGGAGCTGTGGTTCTGTGATTCTCAAGAGGGTAGTCAAGAATGTGAAGGAGAGTAAGGGCTGATGCACAGCCTGAGTAGGACCACACAGAGGGAAGGCATTGCTGTCCCAAAGGCCTGCAGGTGGGAGCCGGCTTGGCTCTGTGGGACCCTGACTAGCCTGAAGAGAAGAGGTTCAGGACACCAACAGAGAGGGGAAAAGGAAGTTTCTGTAGTCAGTGTTTGCCAGGGGAATGTAATTTAATACAAGACATATGATTTATGGGATTATTTTATAATAGTCACCCAAAAAGTCATATACAAAGAGAGTGCAGGAAATCTGTCCACATACTGAAGACCCAAAGAATTCAGCTGAGGGCCTGGATCGTACATCAATGTGCTGCGTGAGTCCAGCTAAGACCTAAAGACCACAACAATGCATCCCATGAGTCCAAGTGGAGGCCTGGAGCCTACCCACACCAATGTCTCATGCAGAGCTGTTTCAAGAGTTTGCATGGAAAAGGCTCAAAGGTCAGTGATGGAAGCTAGAAAGTCTGTGCCAGTAGGATGAAGGATCTGTGCTAGCAGGCTGAAGGATCCAACTGGATCCAGGAAGCAATGCACAAAGTAAAAACCAGCACTCCCCACAAAAATACCACTGCCATCCTCAGCAACAGTGAGATTCTGAGCTGCTCCAACAAGGAAAGCGAACCTGACAAGCTTCTCCAAGAGTCTGAGCTGTGCACTGTTGTAGTGATGTGAGACTGCTGTCCAAAGAGCGGGTGAGGAAAGAAGAACAGAGCCTAAGGAAATGTGTTGCCTCATGTAATTCTAGCACGCCAAACTTCTGGGGTTTCCACTGAATTGGCTTCTCACTCTCTGCTTCACACACTGTCCTCTCAGAGGCACACTGCCTGGCTTCCCAGGCCTTCTTCTGAAATCAAGGTGGAAGCCTTCTTAACCTCAGAACTCCTGCATTCTGCGTGCACCTATGTGGATGATGCCAAGGGCTGCTGACAGCTGGAACAGTAGCCAGGCTTCCCTCTCTCTTGGCTGTAGAGGTTGAGGGCCTAGATCACTGAGCACTCTGACCCTGATTCCAAGAAACAAATTCTCCATGTCAGCGCCATTTTGAAACCTGGTTTGGCCGCTGCTGCCATTTTGGTACTTGTGTCTCTGTGGCTTTCTTTTCAAGGCAAAGCTTCTCTCCTTTGCAATTCTGGGGCTGCAAAGGGTGGAGAGCTGCCACCTCTTGTGATGTCCTCAGGCCATCCTTTTGATTCTCTGGTTCCTTCCCAGCAATGGAGATCCTTTTAGCTCCATCTTTGCAAGCCAAAGCTTTCCTGGTGCTTCCTTTTTGGCCAAACTCACATTTTAAATAATCCTGTTTGACTCTTTGCTCTTGATTTTCAGCATAAATCTGGCTAAAAGTCACCAATAACAACCATGCCACTTCCCCAGTAGTTTGCTGCTTTGAAGTATCTGTTGAAAGGTTAATCAATCCATGCTTAATCTCAGTCTTAGGCAAAGTCTCTGGACAGGAGCAAAATTCCAAGAGACTTTCAGCCAATCCATAGCACAAATCATCTGAAGTCCAACAACCAATGCTGTCCTTCTCAGCAGAAACTTCCTCAACCTGGTCTATACAGGCAGGCTTTCTGTCAGTATTCTGGTCTGAGTTCTGACAAGAATCTTTTCTACAGAGCAGCCAAAGCTTTTTAAGCTCTTCACAAATAGAGGACCTCTGTAAACTTTTCCAATCTCTGCTCTTAAGCCATTCTTTATACCCAGGTTTCAAGCCAGTCTTCTGGTCTGAGTTCTGACCAGAGTTTCTCAGTCGAAGCTTGTCCAGTGCTTCACTTGTAGGCAACATCTCGGAACCTTTCCTATCTCTTCCCATAAGCCATTCCCAAAAGCTTGTAATCCACATTGTCAGGTATATGCACAGCAGTACTCAGACCCATAGTCCCATCAGTACTAAAACACATAATCCTAGTGGATCATGACTCAAGTCTCAAACTCTAGAAGTCCCCACCCCATGATTGCATGACTCTTTGGGGGGACAACTAGACACAAACCATAACAACCATCTTCCCCTCCAGAGCCAAGAAGCAATGCTCAAAGTGAGAGGCAGATCTCCCCAACTTGGACCATAGCCATTCTCAGTGACAACAAGAATGGCTCCTGCATTCATATCAAGGAAGCCAACATGACAAAGTCTCCAGGAGAACAAATAGTTCCCTAATAGTTTCTTATCTTTTTCTCCAACTCTGCCTCTTATGCTACTGAAAAAATCCTCAGGTGAGCCAGGTGTGGTGGCACAGGCCTGTAATCCCAGCACTTGGGAGGCTGAGGCACTAGGATTGGTGCAAGTTCGAGACCAGCCTGGGCTACAAAAGTGAGCTCAAGGCCAGCCTGAACTGCACAGTGAGTGCACAGTGAGACCTTGTCTCAAAAAGATAAATAAATAAATAAATAAATAAATAAATAAATAAATATCCTCAGGTGGGCCTCCCACACCCAGCACTGTGCTGGTTCAGTTTAGCTGAGTGTTGCAAGTTGCCCACCATTTGTCAATACACCACAGAAGTCAAGCAAAGAAAAGGAGGTTGTGGGACATTAGGGCCATGCAGGTCACACAAGGGCTTTGCTGTGTAGGCTGAGTGAGATGATCATGACAGGTGATATGGAGCAGAGAAGTAACATGACCCACTGGGGAATTCTAAAGGGTCACTTGTCACTGGATTAATCCAGTTCCTAGTGGTAAGAACAGAGTTAAGAAGCCACTCGGGAGTGTGGTGCTGTAATCCAGGTAGGAGAAACTGATAGCTTGGTTCAAAATGGTGCTGGAAAAGAGACAGAAGGTGGGATTTTGGATATACCTGCATTTCCAGCCAGGATTGATCTGGAAGCCTTGAGTGGCATAGAGGATAAAACTTTTTGGGTGGGGGGTTAGCATTTATTAAGTATTTACTCTGTGCCAGACACTTGCCTAGACTTTTAAAAATGATTTTATGATTCATTTAAAAAATTTATTTATTTATTTTTTATGAGAAGAATGCATTTATTGAGAGAAGGAATGTTCCTGTCCAAGAGAGGGGCAGGAGGGGTGCCCAAGTGAGTTATCCCTCTATGATTTATTTCATGATTTTGAAGAAATCACTTATTTCTTGTGACAGTGCAGTAGGGAGGTGTCATTATTAGTATCTGTCTTACATGGGAAGGAACTGAAACAGAAATAATGTTGGATCAGAAGAATAGATCAGGAGTTTATTACAGCTGCAGGATGAAAGCCAAAAGTTAGAGCAATGATGTTGAAAACAAGGCAGGAAATCCAGCTGTGAACTGGTGGGAAAGCGGAAAATGCACTCTATTCCTGGTTCCTCTATGTTCTTTCTGAGGAGGAGATTTAAATAGTACCCATGAGATGATGTGGGCAGCTTGAATTTCTTTTCTGGACAGAACTGTGTCTTAGAAATGTCTTGTCTGTGAATTTATGAGATATTTATTTTTCGCAGAGCTATCATTTTAATTCATGGAGGAAAGCATTTCAGGTGTCAATAGAAGAGGTGGTTAAATTAACTGCAGTGTAAATATAAGCTTTCACTGAGTGATGGTAGGAGTATAAAATTAAGAGGGCTGAGGGATGGTTCTGCAGTTGATTTTAGTTTCTTTTCCACACTGCCTTCTGCTAAGTGAAGAAAGGTGTCTTGGTTACATTTCTCTCTTGCTAGACCCAGAAATAAAGAAGGAAAGGTTTATTTATCTCATGGGTTGTGAAGGTTTCAGTCCATATTCAGCTGGCTCCGAGGCACAGGGGCACAAGGCAGAAGGTAACAGTTCATAGTGGTGGCTTGCAACGTCCAGAAGATGTGAAGAGAAAGGTGACCCTAACAGCTAAAACTTAAGCTTAAGATATTTGAAGGTTATTTGCTTGCTTGAGGGGCTTCTGATGAACTTTCATCTTGGAAGTCTGCCTAAAAAGGGGGAGCAGCAGTTGGAAGTTGCCCAAATTCGTAAATGTCACCTATCTTGGCAGCTAGAAATCTCTCAGCTACAATTTCTGAGGTTAGATTACTTTTCACATCTCGCTCTTCAGCCTCACTGAATGTGAAAAAGAATC
>PVKN010039792.1:0-10810 GCA_004027915.1 Capromys pilorides
ACCCAGTTTGAAACTCCCTTTTAAAGACCTTGTTAAGGTTAACATTAACAGAAAGATTTCCACAAAGATAAAGCCATCTCAGTATTAATTGTTTGAAGAAGTAACCCATCTCTCAAATGTTACTTAGCAAATAAGCTTTTAAATAGAAATATTTATTGGGCCTACTACCCTTGCAAAATTTAACCTCAGATAACCTGTCTCCTCCTTAGACATCAAATTTTATGTCTTAAGTACACACCAAGGCATAATGGTCAAATAATTTGTGGAAATGAGTGTTAAATAAAAATTTCTGGAGCCTCCTAGTGCAAAACTCTGCTTTTTTTATATATATATTTATTTGTATCTTTAGTACAAAGTCTACAGGGGCAACAGGGTCTCACCACATAGATCTGGACTCATAGTGATCCGCCTGTCTTCAGCTTCCCAAGACCTGGGATTACAGACATGTGCCACCATGCCCAGTCTCAAAACTCTGTTTAAAAACTAAGAATTTCAAGAAAGCAACAACAAAAACTCCAACCAAGCATGAGGCTTTTCTAAGTGAGGCCCTGGATGCCATTTATGTTTAAAATACAGCTTATGTTAAGAAACAACATCATTATAATAAGAAACTAAAAGAGAAGGTAAGCCATTCAAAACAGAGAAGGAGAAGGAGCCAAATATACATATCAGTGCTCCCTAAATTTTGTCTTGAGATATCCTAATTGTAGTGTCTTTGTAAGATATTGGCTAATATCATTTTGCTTTGATTCCCATCACAGACACATGTATATATGTATAGGAGGCTCTGAAAACAAGTACTTCAAAGACTATAAATATCTTTCATCAAGTAATACTTTAATTCCCTGAAAAGTCTTGGCACATCTAGGGGTGCCTCCACCCTTGCCTTCTCTTCCATGACCTACCTGTTAGTTAAGTACAAGAATCCTGCTTTTTCAATCTAGCGTGTGACATTTTTATCCCCTAGATAAGAGGCAGTTTTATTTTCCATAAAATAGTAATAGACATTTGTAGTACATTTGAACACTTCAAAGGATCACCAAGAGAATAGATATACCAGACACAGCAGCAAACAGATAAATGATCACTGGCCTTTGACAGCACTTGGGTGACTTAATCAGCACTGTCATTTCCAGACTCTATTATCATTGTGGCTACAAATATCTCTTCAATTATAGACAGAATCCACTTACTTCTGAATCAGTCCAAATTTGTTGTTTTGTTTGTTTTGTTTGAAACAGGGTCTCACTACATAGTTCAGGCTGGTCTTGAACTTGCGATGATCCTTCTGCCTCATGCTTCTGAGTTCTGGGATCACTGGTGTATGCCACCATGTCTGGTTAAATCAGTTCGTGTTAAAAGCTTTTGATAATATTGATTAATTTAGTGGATGCTATAATTAAACATGAAGCTACAACATTTACTGAGTGTTGTTAATATGTGCATAATATTTAAATTAGCAACAATGAGATATATACATGTACACACCAGTGTATTCATTATGCATTTCAAATTTATAATGGGATGGCTCAAATGGATCAAGTATGTTTAGGTTTCTGTGGGTTTTTAAATGGCAAATAATTCAGCTGCATTTGATTACTGGAATAAAAGGCACAGCGGTCCACTTGGCAACACCTTTGAGCTCAGTGTACACGTGACTTGAACTCAGGAGAGTCATGAAAACCATCTCCGAGGTGTGCATAGACTGCTGAGGATCACGTTTCACTGTTGTAAACTGTAGCCATCGACACTCCAATAGGCCCTGAAAACTTGCAGCACCTAAGGGGAAGCACCCAGCCCTAAACGAATCAAGTCCTTCCCGCAAGCTCTCCCTCTCTTAGACATATTAATTCCAAGTAAATACCACAGTGCTGCCTGCCCTCTTCCTTGTGTTTGCCAACTGTCTGAATATGGTGTCGATGGGTTTGCTCATAGTAACTTGCTCATAGCTCCCATGTTATAATTTTTAAAAATAGCCGCGGGGATTTCCAAAACAAGATATGTATTACAGGCTTTTAAATTGTGAGTTCAGATTTTACTGCTGGTTTTCAAAAACGTTGAACTTCAGACTCATTTTACATTCATCGATGCAGGTAAAGATACAAGGGATAGGGATGGTGATTTTTAGCTATGGACAAAAGACATTTCTTGAATACAGTCCTTATTTTTGGCTGTGTCTTCAGATTGTGAAACAGCTGCTCACTAGGCACACAGCAGTGTGTTTACCTCGGTTTCCTCTTGGAGAGTCCAAACACAGTCAGAAAGTTGTACAGCCTCTATTTACTTTAGCGGTCACCATTACTTGTTATATCAGCTGCAATCATTTCAGTTAGAAAACAAACATGCATACATATTAACTTTTTATATTTTGCTTATTATCTTTAAAAGTATCCACATTGCAAAGGTAAGGTATAAGAGTTCTGGTCTAATGAGTTGAATTCTAATCAGGTACAATCAGGTTTTAATTTTCTTTCTAAACTTCACATCCATTATTGCTAAAACTTTTTCTCTTCTTATAACCACAAAAGGCATTCAATTGTTTCAAAAGAAGAATTTGAAAAGACATTGATTAAGCTAACTATAATTATACTACCTTATTCAGCCATGCTTTCTCTTTTTAAATAAAGCATTTATTTCCTATTTCTAGAGGTGATACTAAAATATGTCAGAAAAATATATGAAATATTAAATGTTTCCTGTTCTACTTTGTTACAGGAAAAAAATACCAATGAAAACTAAGAACTAGTCATCAGCTTATAAAATAAACCTATTTTTAGAGAATCCAGAAATCAGTGAAAAAATAACATAATTCTGGAAGTTTAAAAATACTGTTCCTATAAGGGCCAGCCAAGTAGCTCAGCAGATTAAAGTGTCTGCAAGCAGGCACAGGGGTCAGGGGTTTGATCCCCCTCCCCCACTTTCCCTACTGGCCCTGCTCCCAGGGCCCTGCTGAGATGGCGATTGAGACTGGTCATGGTGGTATGCGCCTGTAATTCCAACTCTTGGGAGGCTGTAAACAGGTGGATCACTACAAGTCTGATCTAGTAGTGAGACCTTGAATACCCTGTAAATCCTTCACCCCCCCAAAAAAAATACTGTTCTTATAAACTTGAGATCTATAGAATGTAAAGCACAGTTTAAATCAAATCTAACTTAATGAGTTCCTTAAACAAAAAAGGCACTGTAACAGCCCAACACCCAGCTGTTCTGTGGTCAAAGGTATTTCTTCATTCCAATGGAAAAAATCTACAGAGAAATATTGCTGACTAGATTTTACTTCATAGTGAAAAAAAATTTTATCTTCAATTTTTTAAATGCAAAACAAGCAATATATATATATATATATATATATATATATATATATCCAAAAATTATGGATTTGCTGTTTTGAAGTTTTGGGTAAGGCAGCAAAAGGGGAGACCATCTACTCGGGACCCCCCCTTCTGTCCCTCTCTTGAACAGGGGCTTTCTTTCCCCCAATAAATCTATTCTGCTCATTTAAAAAAAAAAAAACAGCCAAAGGAAGAGAGAAGGTATCTTGCAGGGGTTGTCTTTAGGAAGGGAATGCTATAAATGTGCCTGCTGCTGTTGGCGCTGGCTTGGATCCTGCAGGGTATGGGACAGCAAATGTCAGTTGGATCTCAGAGGTGCCAACAGATACACACAAACATAGACTCATGCTAAAATAGTGTGGAGTTTTTCCCCAGAAAATAACTGAATTTATGATCCATACACAACTATTTAATACAATACAATGTTGGCATGTTTTGTCTTTCCACATCTTACATGTACTTATTTTTTGGTAACAGCAACAGAGTACTTTTCTTCTGTGTGGAACTTAACATGGAAGTATAAATGCATACATTCTAGGTGTCATTTCATTTTCTGTTTGCACGCAGAGTTTACCCAAATTTAAGGTCATAAAATACAAAGTTTTTGAAAGTACTATATAAGTACTGGAAGAGTTACATTTTGGAATTAGTTTTTAAGGCAAATATTTGCAGTTTACTTTGCGTGCATGCGTGCGTGTGTGTGTGTATGCAGGTGCTGTGGTTTCTACTAGATGATTGTAAACTAATGGGAAGAATAAATCATGTTATTCAAAATAATCATTCTGTAACAAACATTTAGAGGCTCTACAACTTATTTCAAGGTCAAATGAATTCAGGGACTGATTTTTTTCAACTTAAGCTTGTCTTTGACCCAACACAGATGTGTGTGACATATATTTTCTTCCTAGTGATTGGCAGGCAACAACAGACACAAAATTCAGTAGTCAAGGGGCTGCCACTCTGGATGCATGATTCTACAGAGTAAGAGCTGATGAGAAGACAGAAAGGAAAAAAGAAGTGGAGAGAGGGGGAACTGCTTTTTCTCTAGCCTTGACCATCTTATTCCTGAGGAAGTAAAGAACAAAGACTAAAAGAGTTTGAATCAGCTCCAGTTTTGCAGAATTCACACACTGCTATAATGCTGTCTGCTAACTCAGGCATCACCATTGCATTTCCAATATCTGCTGAACCTTCATTATTAGTTTCTATAGGTTTATAATTATTTCCTTTTATGGCAAAAACAATTGGTTTTACAATGAAAATTCTGATCTCCAGATAGGCCAACTAGAATTGTTGCAGAGACAAACACAGGAAGATACCTACAGGTAGATTTCATTTCTATCTTTTTCTTCTTCATGAGTTGTTCAGTTTCAAAACAGCTCCCTCCAGCTGAATATGCCTACTTCCAAGTGAGGAAATTCACATCTGAATCAGAAGGTTCAGAATGCCCACTGAAAATGTCTCCCCACATTAAGCTGCATGAAGACATACCTAGGCGAGCTACTTCAAAGGCAGCCCCTCCCGTGGTATTGCCAGGGTTGTGAAACCAGCCTTCTGTCTTTAACATCACAGTTTTACCACATGAATGTTAAGTAAGCCTCAGTCAAATAAACTGAGGCAGGGGGCTCCATTCAGTCAAGGGTATTTTTCAATTATATATTTTGTTACATCCTCAGAGATAAAAGCTGTATCTGCAAGTGATTAAAAGTTGTTTTATATTCATGGTTTCATTTCTGCTCAAATAAATGCATAATTTAAACCACACATAATTCATAGCAATTTAGGCCCATTACAGAGTTCTAGCTTCTTTTTTTTATGATAGTTACTAATTAAAACAGAGTGTTTCCATCACGCTGAGCCTGAGTCTTTGACATACAGGTTTAATGAATAAAACGTCTTGACACAAAAATGAAAACAATAATACAGACAAGGATACAAGCTGTTATGTTTCCAGCGTGTGGTAAAGATTAAGGACAGGCAGCAAAGCTAAGGATTGTGCAGAGAGGGCACTTGTAGTTCTCTTCTTTGAAACGATTGAAGGACTTTTGTACGGAATTTGAAGTAGTACTAATTTCTCTAATTTCTGCACCTCCTTATTTCCAGCTGCCCCCTTTCCCAACAGTAAGAACTGAAACTCGCAAGAGTCACTTTTAGAGACTAAATGGTGGGGTATTTTAATATCCTGAATATAGATTTAGATTGAAAATGGGAATTGGGACCATAATTAATTGCGTTAGGAAGTTTTTTTAAACTTTAAAAAGACGGAGAGGGGCAAATGGCATTTCATGAGACAGCATCCTTCTAAAACTAAACTTTGGTAAAATGATAGTATCTCTTTGACGTTTGATTAACTCCATATGCAGAATGAGTGCAAGGAGTTAATACCGTTTGGGTGTTTTCACTTTCTAAAACCACTGTAATAAGAGACTGACATAAAATCAAACCAAGTGTAAACACAGTTCTCAGCGAGGGTTACGGCCTTATTATCACTCTTAATAAACAATAATGAATAATAATAAATACCGGCCCCTCGGCACCCCGGGCTCTCCCGCAAAGCCCCACTCTCCACCATCCATCACTTTCTTTCAGGATAATAAAACAATTCAATCCCATCAAATCCTCAGCCACCGCTCCCTTGGGAGGGATGTTTTATCTCTACTTCTGCAGCCCGGGGAGGATTTTACTTGTTTGAAGGGGGCGGAGAATGGAGCCGGGTCCTATTTATTCCCATTGATGACTTCCCTGGTTCTCACAGGCGTCGGGACGGTGGGAGGAGGCGAGGAGGAGGTGCGGAGATTCCCTCCTTCGGCAAAGAAAAAGGGTTCAGCGAGCGAGGCAGGCAGAGGAGGGGTGAAGGGGGGAAGAGAAGAGATCAGCAACTCTGTGATAAAATAAGTTTTTCTCTGTGGCTTAGAAGGATTGAAAGAGGAGGGCAGTAAACACATTTACCAACTTAACTAACTTGCTAAAAAGAACTCTGAAAAACAAAAACAGACACTGCTCAAGTTAGGTTTCCAGGAGCTGCGTCTGCGGGAACAGAGATGGACAGCGCCCGAACCCGGCGGGAGGGGACTGTGACCTGGGGGCGGGGGCAGCGCGCCCACCTCGGACTCTGGCGCCCCGGCCATCTCTGCGGGACGGGTGCTGCGGGGACCCTCTTGCCTCGACCGAGCGCGGGGGTGGCGGCGGAGGAGTGCGAGCCGAGGCCGCTCAGTGAAACGAAACCGCACCTCATACTCAGCAGTTTGCAAAAGGCGCGCGGGGAACCGGGTGGATGTGAAACCTCGCGCTCTGGGTCCGGAGCCTCCGGACCTGCGGCGCTACGTGCAGGAAGGAAGGGGGCGCAGACCCGAGCGAACCCCGACTCTGCGCCCACGGACGGGCGAGGTCCCCGGGTCCCCGGGCGGCGCGGGCGGGGCCGTCCCTGCGGTAGATGCTCTCAGCTCTAGCGAAAGTGCAAGCTGCTCGCAGGCCACCAAGCTCGGAAAGAAGTTTCCCTAGCGATACTCGCCACTGAGCGGAAGATCGCGGGGGCCAAAGAGCCGGAGGTCGTCCCAGCGCGGACCGTAGCTTTTCCCCGCCGCGGGCGCCCCGAGAGCCCGTCTTAGATTTTCTCCAGAGGCAGGCACCGGGCAAGGAAACGCAGAAGGAGCCAGGCGCCCACTGGCAGGGGGCGAGAGAAGGTCCAGGCCGAGTCAGGGTTAGCGGCTCCGGGGCTCTCGGACCTGCCGGATCCGGCTACGAGCTTGCCCTCTTCCTGGCCCGCGCGCTGTCTGTTCTCCGAACGCACCACGAAAGTACCCTAAAAACCTTTAGATGACCTGCCCCGCGCCCCTCTCACCCGCCACGCCTCTGGATCAGAAACCTGGCTGGGCACTTCCCAGTTCGGGGTGCGAGACCCAGATCTCGGTTCCGAGGCGCCCTGGGCTGGAAGCGCTTGAGGTCCCAGGTTCCGGAGTGGCAGGCTAAGACGTCGGGGGCCACTTCAGGCTTTCCTCTCCCCGCTTACCTTAAAAATCGATCCGTGCGTCCTAGGGGCAGAGGAGAGAATCCTTCCCTGAGGTGAGGAGCGCGAAACAGCCCTCGGTCCCGGCTCCAGCCGGCGGGGATGCTGGGCACCGGTATCCAGGAACTGCGGGACCGAGCACAGGGGCGGAGTCGGAGAAAGGAGAGGAACGCAGTCGACCCACGCGGCCCAACTTTTGCGGGCGGCGCTGCAAACTTCAAAGGCGGGCGCCGGGCGGGTGGCGAAGTTGCAGCGCAGCGCAGCTGGGAGCGGGCTCCCGCCGAGCGAAGCTGGCCGGCCGCACGGGTCCCTTCCCAGCGGGCGCTTGCGGCTGCACCGGGGCTGGGTTGGGGCTCGCTGCTCTCTGCGTTCTCCCGGCTCGGCGCGGACTGTGCGCTCCGAGTGTCACCGCGGAGCCCAGCTCTCCCCACCCTCCCGCCACTGCCCGGCGCCCCTCCCTCCGCTGCCCGCTGCCCCCCTCTGTCCCCTTCCCTCCTCCCGCCGCTCGCCAGCGTGAGCACACACGCACACACACACACACACACACACACGCACAGGCGCGCGCGCGCGCGATGGTGCACACAGGCCGACACTTTCCCTCGCTCGCTCTGCTCACACACACGCCCGCCTAGCGCCCTTCAGCGGGACCCTCGCGGGCAGCCTGTGGGAATATCGGCGCGCTTCGCTCCTCACCACCCGGGGAAGGACGGGGAAGCCCATGGCGGCCCAGGCAAAGCTGCAAGGCTGGGCTGCACGCGTACACGTGGCCTTCACCCTGTCAGGGACCGGAGCGCACAATCGCGGGGACCCTGGGGTGCACGGGGGCAGGGTAGGCAGACGCGTGAAACACGGAGGGCGGAGGTGCGGAGGAGAGCGGTTGTACAAACCGCCCATCGGTGCCCTACTTTCCTCCTGAACGCCTGTCTTGCACAGCCTTTGCGCGGGACACGTCCTCCGCGGCACAGCCGCGACCTCGGGAAACTCCAGCAGCTGTTCTAACCGTTGAAAGCAGCCCTACTGGACAGCGAGCGAGTGTGTGAAGCCATTAGGGCTGACTAGGTAATTACGATAAGAAGTTACCTAATTAGCAACCTGGCCCTAGCAGAGGAAACCGAGAGGGGGCGGGGTACCTAGCGATTTGGTGATCTCATTTTCTCACTTGAGAACTTTTCATCAATTCTGGGTTTTTAGACTCTGGTTGGTTTTTTTTTTTTCGCTAATAATAAGAAATTCTAAAAATTATTAATATAATGTCAATATTGCACGGATAAAAAGCAGTTGCCTTCTTGTTATAGTGTTGGTGACATGAAGATTGATAAAATGAAAATCAGCTTTACTGAGATGGTGTTAAAAGCTGATCTTTTGGTTGTGCACCTTAAATACCTCCTTTCCTTTCCTGCAGCACCGGGCTGCAGCTACTGGAGCTTTGCAGCTACCAGATAAGAACGCTGCCATAGGGGCTTCAGGAAACAGCTTCCAGGCCACAAAGGAGCTTTGCAAAAGCCGGTCGACTTTTAAATATAGAAAGAGACGTTTAAAATCTCTGTGCACAGTAGTTTTGTTTTCAGACAGGAGGATGGGGAAAAGGCAGCCCCATTAGGGCTGGGATCTGGAAAAGGGACTCTGGAATTATGATGGGCTATGGCTTGGCAGAGGTCACTCCCGCATTGCTTCACAAACAGTGAATTCCTCCCATATACCAGGTGTCTTCAGTGCTGAGGTCCCTGTAAGACACAGTGCTCAACTTTAAGAAATTCCTAGGGAGGCAGAGAGTTAGGCATGAGTGAAGATGTGGATAGCAGTGTAACAAACTCTTGTCCAATCTTGAGTCTGGTGAAGGGAGCAGCTAGCTCCCCGCGAGGAGGCGCTAGAGGTAGAGATTTCATCTTGAGCTCTGAAAGACAAGGAAGAGAAAGCCAGCAAGTGTGGTGGGGGAGGTCAGGTACTCCCCCCAGAGGCGATCGAAAAGCTTAGACAAGTGCCAAAGTCACAGCGCGTCCTGAGGACTGGTAGAAGTTAGGCATGGCCTGATGCAGAAGCGAGGGAAGCGAGGCCACAGCAGCCTCTAGGGCCCAGACAGCCAGATCTTTCCAGAAGGGATTGGGTGTTTGGGGCATTATTAGATGGCTGGAGCAAGAAAAAGTCTCAAGGCTTTTAAGTGTTATCAGATTTGGTGTTTTAGAAAGCTTCCTTTTAGCATGGAGGAGCTGAGGCTGGCAGAGGCTGAGACAGGAGGATTGTTATGATTTCAAGACCATTCTGGGTTACAAAGTGAGCTCAAGTGAGCTCAAGGCCAGACAACTGCACAGTTAGAACTTGTGTCAGAAAAAGACACACATACACACACACACACACACACACACACACACAAAGGAAAGAAAGAAAAGCAAAGTGAGCAAGTTTTCTCTGATACTTCTGTGGGAGGCAGACTGGAGAGAACATAGGTTGATTTTTCAGGAGGAAAAAATGAGGTCTGAAGAAAGCAGCAGCAGTGTCATTTGGGAGGCTGGGGCAGTTCCTGACATATTTAGGGAAATTCACTGACAGGTCTTGGTGGTACGTGGAGTGTGGAGAGGAGCAGGGGCCTCGCTGGGGTCCCAGTTTTCTGTCTGCAGTGACAGGCCACGCAATGGTGCATTCAGCAAGAAGCAAGTAGGGGACAGGTTGAACAGGAGCACAGTGAGGCCTGTGGCACACTTGTTGGCTTGGGGTGCTTATGTGATACCTGGATGCAGCACTGTCTAGACAGCCAGAGGGACCAGTGGGGGAGCGGTCCACAAAAGAAAGGCACACCAGGATTCTGGGGTTTGGCACAACCAGACGAGGAGAAAGGCAGACAGGAAGAGTAGACTAGGGATGGACCATGGCAGAACACTGATGTTATAGATGTGGAGAGAGGAAGGGGAGCGTACAGAAGAAAGATGAAGACTGAAGAGGGAGGAGAAAAGCGAAGAGTGAGCAGAGATGATAAAGCCTAGGGAGGATAGAGCTGGTGAATCAGAGTGACCAGACTGAAAAGTGGCTGCTGCTGCTGCTGCGAGAATGCCTCAGTGATCCTGACCTACATGGTGTCAGTCATGTTGTGGGTCTATGAAGGAACCAGATAACAGCAGAAGGAAAGTGGAGTTTGGAGTAGAGATCATAAGGTCATTTATCTCACCGTTAGGCCATGAGAGGGGCTGAACGAGTGAGGGGAAAGCATGTTTGCAGTAGTTGTAGGTTTGCTCATTTACCTCTGTGAGTCACCTGGTCTGGACTTCATGATGAAGGGGAGAAACAAGTGGAGAGGGAATCCCTGCAGGCCACAAAGGGTGGCCAACTGCATCTTCCCCATACATTTCATGGGTGTAGTAGAGAGTTCACATAAATCTCAGTTGGCGTATTGCTTAACATTGCCATTTGAAACATTCTGAAGGCATTGGTGTGCTTCTCATTAATCCACACACTTGACCATAGACCTGTGTCCATAGAA
>PVKN010039793.1:0-10828 GCA_004027915.1 Capromys pilorides
ACAAGCACTTTTTGCTGGACTCCAGTCGGGGAAGTATCTGGTGGACGTGGGCAGGTGGAGAGGTTCCTACCTACCTGCACCACAAATGCATAAAATTAAACAATACCTCTTGACTAATAAATGGATTGCAGAAGGAATGAAGGAAGATATTAAAGTATCCCCAGAATCAAACAATGGTACAAGACCACATGACAGAACCTACAAGACTGAATGAAATCAGTCTTAAGGAAGAAGTTTCTAAGTGTGAATGCTCACATCACAAAAACACAATGTATTCAAATAGATAATCTGATGATGCATCAGAAGGTCCACAAAACAAGAGCAATCCAAATTTAAAACTAATGGAAGGAGGGGAATTACAAAGATCGGAGCAGAAGTTATTGAAATGGAGACCAAATAATACAAAGAATCAATGGATTGAAGAGCTGGTTCCTTGAAATAATAAAGAAAATAGAGACACAATAATCTCTTCTAAACCAAAGAAAAGAAGCAAAACAAAATAACAGAATGTACCCCACAAATGAATTAACAATTGAAAAAGTTGAAATTGCAATAGCCTCTGACAAAATGCAGACTAGTAGAAACTATGATGAGACACTGCATTCCCATAAAGTGTAAGATTCAGAAGAAATGGAAAGATTTCTAGTCACATAAGAATTACCAAAGTTGAGCGAAGAAGACATAACTCCCCCAAATAATCCAACATTAGTCAATAAAACTGAATAAATAATAACAAATTCCTACCAAAGACAGCTCTGGTTCTGGCAGATGCCCAAATTCTACAAGAACATTAGGTAAGGTTTAAAACCAATACTCTTCAACTTCAATGAATCAAAAGCAGGAAATACTCTCAAGTCATTTCTGAAAGTTATACTTACTCTGATTTATTTACTTATTCATTCATTCATTCATATACTTATCTCTTTGTGTGTGTGTGTGTGTGAGTAGGGTCTTGGTATATGTTCCAGGAAGGTCTTGAATTCATCGTGCACAGCAGTCCAGCCTCAAACTCATGGCAATCCTTCACACAATATCAAGGATAAAAATAACACGATTAGCTCAACAGATATAGAAAAGCTCTTGGACAATATCCAGCATTCATGTATGATAAAGGAGCCCTAAAGACCACAGACACAGGGGCTGGTGAGATGGCTCAGTGGTCTAAAGTGCCTGCTTAGGCAAACTTAGGCAACTGCAGGGACCACAGTTCAATCCCTGGCACCACATGCTGTGCCAGCCCCACCCCAGGGCAGGCTGAGCCAGCCATGTATATGTAAAAAATAAAATAAAATTAAAAAAAAGACCAAAGACACAGAAGGAACTTATCTCAGTCTGGTAAAAGTCATTCACAATTAAGAACACATCATATTACATGCAGAGAATCTGAAAGCTTTCCCTCCAAAATCAGGAGCAAGGCAAAGATCTCCCTCTCAGCACTTCTGATCTGTATCATTCTCAGAATATCAGCCAGCACAATCAAGAAAGACAAACAAAAAGGATACATATAGAAAAGGAAGAAGGCACATTGCAGGAGAGTAGGCTCTCTATATAAGCACCTCATTATTGCAGGAGATTAGGCTCTCTGTATAAGCATCTGAGAAAACTCCAATGAAAGACTTCTGGAATTAATAATCAAATTCAGCAGCATGGCAGGATAGAAAGTCAACACACAAAAATATTAGCACTCTTGTATGACAATAATAAACTCATTTAGAATCAACTTAGGGAGATGCTACTTCTCAGAAAAAAAAATTGAGTACTTAGGAATTATGTTACTCAAGCAAGTGAAAAACAGATACAGAAAACTGCAGCCCCCTGAAAATAGAAAACCAAAGAGGATATCAGAAAATGGAATATATCCCCTGGTTCTTATAGCCGGAATCAGTACAGTCAAATTGGTCTTACTAACAAACCCAAAATACAGATTTAATGCAACCCCAATCAAAATGCCAATGACATTTCTCACAAATGTAGAGAAAGCAATTCTATAACTCATATTCACAAAGCCAAGAGACGGGATAGCCAAAGAAATCCTGCTCAACCAGAGCAAAGCAGAAGGCACCAGTGCCTTGGAATTCAAGTTATACAACAAAGCTACAGAGATTTAAAAATAAAATAGCATGATGTTAGAAAAAATATTACACGTGGATTAGTGGAACAGACTGCAGGATGCAGAAACAACTACAAACACTTCTGGTAACCTAAACTTTGACAAATGGGCCAAAAACGTATCCTGGAAGAATGACAGCTCCTCCAACCAACGGTACTGGTACAGGGCATGGTGGTACATGTCTGTAGACCCAGCACTTGGGAGGATGAGGCAGGAAAATCACTGAGACTTACATGGCAGCCTGAGCTAGCTAATGAGTTCAATATCAGCCTGAACTGCAAGTGAGACCTTGTCTCAACCAACCAACTAACCAACAAAACAATTAAAAACCATAAAGATGCAACGATGCTGGGAAGCCTCATTTTAACATGCAGAACATTAATTCTATCTCACCATTTACTAAACTAAAATAAAAATGAATCAAATGTCCAAATATTAAATCAGAAACAATCTTCTGGAAGACAAAATAGTTAACACTCTTGAAGACATAGTCATAGGCAAAGACTTTCTGATCAGAACCCTAAAGGCACAAGAAATAACATTCAATATTCCACAAGTGAGATAATATTTTTAAAGTATTGTGGGCCATCAAGATAGCTCAGCAGTGTAAATGAGATGTTTATCCAAGCTTAGGCAAGTCTGCAGGAACCACAGTTTGATCCCTTGTACCACATGCTGCATCAGCCCCACCCCCAATGTAGGCTGAGCCAGCCACAAAAAACAAACAAACAAACAAATAAACAAAAGGGCTGCACATCAAGGGAAACAAGCAACATAGTGAAGACACAAGCTAAAGAATAGGAAAATAACTTTTGCCAGCTATTTTTCAGAGACGGGACAAATATTTACAATATTTAAAGGACTAAAAGCACTATCCACCCCAAATAAAAGTGTGAACTCATAATGGGCAACTGAAATGGACAATTTTTAGAAAAAGAAAACAAATGGACAATATATCATAAAGTGTTCAACATATCTGACTATTAAAGAAATTAAAACAATACTCAGATTTTATCTTGCTCCGGAAAGAATGGCTATCTCCAGGAAATAAGATGAGAACAATTACTGATGAGGCATTTCATTTCTGTATTATTGATGAGAATGTAAAGGTAAATAACTATTAAAGCCAGTATGGACGTTCCTTAAATAACTTAAGCAAGAAAATTCTATTTGACTAGCTATTCCCAAATGAGTTAAAACATCCTGTTACACTGATATGTGCATACATCAGCACAAATCTCAACAGATAAATGTTGAAAGCAGAGGAATCCACAAGTAGAGGAATAGCTAAAAGGAATGTGGCATTCCGTCACAGTAGAGTATGACTCCTCTACTAAGAAGGATAAACTCGTACCATACGTAGGAAACTGGATGTACCCTGAGGTCATAATGTTGAGTGAGAAAAACCAGACCCACATGATGAAATATTGCATTGTTTCTCTTACATGAAAAATAAAATAATATTAATAATGAGCAAAGTCAAAGGAATATAATAATAAATACTTAGAACAATTATTCTGCATATGGGAAAGAGACCAAGAATTGGAGAGGGGATTTAAAGTAGAATTATTACATGTTGTACACTTGTACCCACTACCCAGGCAGAGTGTAAACACTTTGTACTGCAAACATGTACTAAAAAAATTATAGGAGAACAGAAGATGGAGCTGAGTAGTCTATTGCATTCCTCTTTCATTAGACGGAATGCAGAAAGCAAACTGTAGAAAGAGCAGAGCCAGAATACCGTATCCTGAGACGTAATGGTGTACAGGTGAGAGGTCCTTGTTGCTAGGCAGCTAAATGTAGAACTTAGTCACGTGAAAGACAAAGGGGTGAGGGCTGCTGCTCTGTGTGGTCTCAACTGCACATCTCTGTGTGTTGGTCAGGATCACACAAGCCAGTGAGAGACAGAAAGGGGAAGAAGAAGCTGTTTCTTGTGCTGGTAAGTCAGGGACTGATGAGGTTTGGATGAAGGCCTCAGCTGGCATGGAGACAAATGTGCATGATGAAATAAAAATGCTTAATTTTTTTTGTTTTCAAAACACAAAATGAATGATTTGAACAATGGTAGGAAGTAGAGGACTTTGTGAAGAGGGTGTCTAACCATTTGACGCCGCAAGGACTAACTGGGTGGCAAGACTGGGTTTTAAATTTCCTTAAAGAAGGAAATTTTTATCAGTCTGCTGCCAAGGCCTTTGAAGTTTCTGAGAGTGGGTGATAAGAAATGTAGTAGTTAGTAGAGTTAGATGTTGCGGGATGAACAACTTAGGTTTGATTTGTGCGCTTCTGAGAACAGGAGTTGGGAGTCTGAAATCAGGAGTGAGAGGGTTATCCTCGCTGCCCAGTAAAGCAGGGGATCACACAAATGTAGGGTGTGGGTAAGTTTGTTAGGAAAAGTCCTCTAGGCAGAGCTAAATGTGCTCCAGCAGACAAGGCCAGGGGCTACATCTGGAGCGAGGATGCCTTTCTCTGAGCCATGATGGACAAGAGATATGGGTGTTGACCTTGAGGGGTTTGCAAGGGTGAAAATCTGGGAAACCATTTTTTCTTGGTGGGACTACTGAATGAGTAAACTGAATTGCGTTGAAGGTGAATTGAAGAAGTTCATATAGTCGAACAGCCTTCTGATTTTCAGATCAATTGTTTTCTTGCTAATATCAATTGAGAGTTGAGATTTTTAGTGGAAATTTTTATCAGCCTGATGCCATGGCCTTTGAAGTTTGTGAGAGTGGTTGATAAGAAATGTAGTAGTTAGCAGAGTTAGATGTTGCGGGATGAACAACTTAGGTTTGATTTGTGTGCTTCTGAGAATAGGAGTTGGGAGTCTGAACAATAGGGTGGAGGATGCTTTGAGAAGTGTGCTTCTTGGACAGAGCCTGCAGGAATCAGCATTTTGTGTTAGAGCATATGTTTAATAAGGTGTGTTGAGGTACCCAGCTTTCCTGAAAGGGCTTGAAGGCACAGGTTATTCTCCCTCTCTCTCTCTCCCTCCCTCCCTTCCTCCCTCCCTCCATTCCTCTTTTGCATCCCGTCCCCTTCTCCTCCTTTTCTCCTTCCCTGCTTACATCTTTTGCTCTCTCCTTACCCTCCACTTTCCCTTTCCCTTCCCCCCTTGCTACCAATAGAGAAGGTATATGGACGTGTACAGAACTTGAATCACGGTCAATGAAGCAAAAACTATCAACTAGAAAGAGATTCAGGATCCAAGATCTGATTGGTTCTTGTTTAGGCCTCTTCTCTCATTCATATCTCTTACACAAAGCCTTACAACAGTATGATTGAAGATACTATGAGAAACTGTTCTTCTGGGTCACTGTGGATACCGCTGTCAATTTGCTCACCATGGTCAGGAATAGAATCAAGTTTTGGACACTTGCCCACTTAAGAAAAAGAAAGACCACATTTCCAAAGCAAAAATCATGAAAAAGGATGTTGATTTACCATCGAAAGGAATTATAAGAAATGAATTTTCAAAGGTCGAATGCATGATAAACATCAGAAAATTTGATCATCTTCAGTATTTATGTCACTAAATCCTTGACACTCTTGTCTGTTCCATTTCTCTGTAGTGTTTTAAGTAAATTCCTAATTTGTCTCTCTTAAGGGAATTATTTCACTGTACAATATTTTCTATGGCAGATCTAAGGGTAGTTTCTAATCATCATTTAGGAAAAGTTCAGTTTTACAACATGATACTAATAGTGAGTGAAATACTTATACTTTATTATCAACTAAAGAAAAACTTTAGCAAGCCTCCTGTTCATGAACTACAATCAGGGAGTGAAATGCATAGCTGAGCCCTTCCTGGAGTGCTTAGGGACATCTATGCAGTAAGAGGACCCCCAACGCCTAAAGTACATAGCCAGGGATTAAGCTGGTTTGCAACATAATACACAGTACATGTCAGTTTACTTGTCTGTGTTTAGTCTTGCTGCCTTTTACTCTCATTGTGGTCAAGTGACAGGGTGATGAAGTCTATGGACAATATCCTTGGCACATAGAAAGAATTCTACCTAATGTATTAAAAGCAAAGTATTGAATACAGTGTCACCAGCTCCTAGACTATACTGGTGCTCCTGTTCCAGGTTTCTGCACCAAACAATATTTTTTTATTTTATTTATTTTTTTAATGTACTTAGTACAGAGTCTGCAGCATCTCACTACACAGATTGGACTTGCTGTGATTCTCCTGTTTGTAGTCTTCCTAGCCCTGGGATTACAGGTGCACATTTCCACACCCTGTTTCAGTGGCCGTCTCAACGCACTACAAAGTCCGGCCAGCTCAAAACACTGGAAACTGAACCTCAGTCCCTGCATCTGCCTAAGCAGGTGCTTTAATCTGCTGAGCTATCTGACCAGCCCTGCAGCAAACAATATTAACATTCTGTGTTTTTAGTTTCTTCCTCTAGTGCCTGGTACAGCCTCCTGCCCTTTCCGTGTTCTAAGCATGTTGGTGCTTTCATAATGACCAAGGAAAGCAATGAGTGGGTGTTGCTAGGCAGACTGTATGCCAGGGCCCAAGATTCCTCATTTTGACACAGGGGCACTAAATATAATTGAGCATGCACTGGAAACCATCCCTGACAGTTCTGAAGTAGCAGGTACTGACTCTTTGCAAAGGAGAGCAACCGAACGGTGTTTACACTTGTGTGCCTGGTTTATTTCACTCAGTGATACATTTTCCAGGAGCACCCATTTTCCTACAAAGGTCTCAGATCTGTCATTTTCATAGCCCAACTGTTATGTGTAGGTGCCACACTTTTCTTCATTCAGTTGTCTGTTGATGGGTCCATAGGCTGCTTCTGGGATTCCTCTTTGAAATGCAGTGCTGTAAATATTGGTAGGCATGCACTGCTGTGGTATATTGCCTTCACCTGTTTGGGAGAGACACCTAGACAGGGGTTCTCTGGGTGATATTCTGTGAGGGAAGGGGTTCTAGAGACTCAGAGCTTGGGAAAGGGGAAAATAAGTAGAATAATATAGGCCTGGTACAGAAACCTAACAACCTCCATGAACATAAATACTATCCAAAAATGGGAGCTAAGATTAATAATAGCAACATAAATAAAAACAGGGAAAGGGGTATCAGAGGAGAAGGGAAGGAAGAGGACAGAAATAAGCTGTGTTATGTGCATGTACCCACTCTCGAAGAGGACTGTACACTGTGGGTACTGCGAACGTGAGTGAAAAATAGTGAAATAAAATAATATGGCTCACACTGGAATGCCTTTGCCTTAATAAGGCAATGTTTCTTTCCCTGGGTCTTTGAGCTGCACGGGTACTGGTTTCCCTTTGAAGGCAATGCCTTTGCTCCTTGATCTCTCCTACTAGAATGACACTGTACTCTTAATATGCTTAAAGGACTTCAGAATTTTGTGAATTTGTTCCCTGTTCTAATAATCATAATCAACATGAATATATGTACTTCACTTCTCTCTAATTCCCCCCAAGTTTCTTTGTACACAGAACTATGCAAGATGCTTTACTTATTTGTTTTTATTTTGCTGTCACATAGTTGAGCACCATTTTGGGGGTAGGGAATATTGACTTCAGGACCTTGCAGCTGCCAGGCAGGCACTCGTGCAGCTGAGCTCTGTTCCCAGCCCTGTAAGATGTTTAGGAAGACACTGACATGAGCACATGTGGTAACTGGTGTGGTCGAGGACCTTGTCGTCTAATAAATTTGTGAATAAAGAAAAAGAAAATGAGGAGACATCAAAAGTAGAAAAAACGAATGGAAAGCATGACATGATGCAAACTGACAAAGACCTGCCCTTATTTTGACGACTCCAGCTCTGGAAGTGCAGCTCTTTCAGCAGCTGTCCGTGGCCAGAGGCATGTAGCAGCACTGCGCCACCCAGAGTCCCACTGTGCCCGAGGCTCTCTGCTTCCCTCCACCCGGAAAGACAGACAGTTGCACAGGTGCCCATCTTCCACCTTGGGCCACTGTCAGCATGAAGCCTAGTTTCTCTTATCTTTGCCCTCTGCAGCTCTAAGCCTGTTTATTCACGGCAAACCCAGGTAATTTTGTAATGATTTCCTCCACGCTTACGCACTCTGTTCTTCTCCTTGCCCAACTCGCTCGTTCAGTCCTCCCACCTGTCTTACTTTTCTCTTTTCTTTTCCCTCTCAGTACACTAGCCACGACGGCCCAGCTCTGCCACGATCAGGACGCATAGAGGTCAGGCCTGCGCGCTCAGCACCGCGGGGGAAGGAGCAGGCTGGCAGCACCTCGAGCTCTGGGCTTTTCTGCATCGCATGGGCAGTCCCACCACGGGGCTGCAGAGCATGGAGCACCCATGAGAGTCGCTCTTCTGTGGCTGTGGCTGGAGGCGTCTCTGTCCTCTTGCAGCCCGTTCCAGCTTGGGCCCTCCCAACGCCTCAGTCCTCCAGAAGTGATGACGCCCTTGAAAGTGACCAGCGGGAGCAGGGCTGTGAGGACTCCAGGATGGCTCTCCTATAGCCTGCTGTTTGGGGGCCAGAGACATGTTGTTCACATGAGGGTCAAGAAGCTGCTGGTTTCCACACACCTCCCTGTCCTCACCTACACAGACCAGCGTGCCCGCGTGGAGGATCAGCCCTTCCTTCCCGAGGCCTGTTACTACCATGGGTATGTCGAAGGGGTGTCCCAGTCTCTGGCTGTTTTCAGTGCCTGTTTCGGGGGCCTACGGGGAGTGTTACAAATAAATGGCCTCACGTATGAAATTGAACCTATCAGGCACTCGACTACATTTGAACATCTGGTTTACAGGTTAAATGTTAATGAGACACCCATGAAGTGTGGTTTAACAGAGGAGAAAACTGTACGCCAGCACTTAGAGCTTGCAGTGGGGGAGAACGCGGTTCGGAATTCTGCTGGTGCCCAGTGGACCCATGTCTGGTTTTTGGAGCTGGTTACAGTGATAGACCATGATTTCTTCACTTACTCCCAAGGTAATTTGTCCAAAGTGCAAGAGGATGTATCTCTTGTTGTCAATGTAGTGGATTCCATGTACCATCAGCTGGGTACTTATGTGACTTTGATTGGAATTGAGATTTGGAACCAAGGAAACATTTTCCAGATGACAACATTAGACCAGGTTTTGGAAAATTTCTCTCAGTGGAAAAAGATCAGTCTTGCCCAGCTACAGCATGATGCTGCGCACATTTTTATCCAAAGTTCACACATAGACACACTTGGTCTGGCCTATGTTGCAGGAATATGTCAATCTCCTACTGACTGTGCAGTTTGTAATTTCCAACGAGACCCCTGGTCTCTCTTTGCTAATACTGTGGCTCATGAGTTAGGTCACATTTTAGGTATGGTGCATGATGTGGAATTCTGTTCCTGTGGGGAAGATGGCTGCATCATGAGCACGTACAGGGCGCCACAAGCACAGAGATTCACCAACTGCAGCTATCTTGATTTTATGAGAACGGTTGTAAACCAAGGATCCTGTCTGCACAATTTCCCAAGTATGGCCAAGGTCTTTCTGCTGAAGCGCTGTGGCAATGGTGTTGTGGAAACAGGAGAGCAGTGCGACTGTGGGGACACGCAGCAGTGCAAGCTTGACCCCTGCTGTCTCCTGAACTGCAGTCTGAGGTCCGGTGCTGCATGTGCCTTTGGGCTGTGCTGCAAAGACTGCCAGTTCATGCAGCCAGGGCAGCTGTGTCGACAACAGGTCAATGAATGTGACCTTCCGGAATGGTGCAACGGGACGTCCCACCTGTGCCCACAAGACACGTACGTGCAAGACGGGGTTCCCTGCAGTGAAACTGCCTACTGCTATCAAAAGGAATGTAACCACCAGGACCAACAGTGCAGGGCAATTTTTGGCCCAAGGGCGAAGAGTGCATCTCAGACTTGTTATAGAGAAATCAACTCTCAGGGAAACCGTTTTGGCCACTGTGGCATCAATGGCACGGTGTACCTGAAATGTGACATGCCTGACGTCTTCTGTGGGAGAGTTCAGTGTGAAAGCTTGGAAGACATGCCCCGACTGCAAGATCATTCTGTTTTGCAGAGCACTCATGTCAATGGTGTCACGTGTTGGACCATCGGGCATCACCTAGGCATGAGTGTGGCTGACGCTGGTGAAGTCAAAGATGGCACTGCCTGTGGAGCAGGAAAGATGTGCATTCGCAAGAAGTGTGTCAGTCTGTCCGTCCTGTCACAAGACTGCCTACCTGAGACTTGCAACATGAAGGGCACCTGCAACAACAGACATCACTGCCACTGTGCCTCTGGGTGGTCCCCACCCCACTGCCTGCACAGAGGCCACGGAGGCAGTGTGGACAGCGGGCCAGCGTCTGCAACAAAAACAGGTTTCTTGAAGGGAGCTGTGATCCTTTTCTTGTCTATCCTGATCTGTGTCTTGACTGTGGGGCTTTGTATGTATTGGCGAGCGCGTCCTGGTCCCAAGGCCACTGAGAGGCTCACTCATCAGGAGAAGGAGGTCTCTAAGTGAAAATCCCACACGTGATTTTGGTTGAGTTCCTGTGCAGTAGAAATGCTAGCACATGCCCCAAGCTGAGCCCAGCCTTAATAGTTTGTGGGAGAATACGAGAATCTCTGCTGCTGTGGGCATCAGAAACTTTGTCATCAAGTACAGATCATTGTTATCTTGTCCCTGCCTACTGTTCATTGTCTGAAGCAGCAAATAAAGCACTGTTTCTTCCCTCAGCAACCTAATTTAGTCTTTCTGTGTTTCTTGGGCAGAGATTTGGCTCACAGAAAGG
>PVKN010039794.1:0-10830 GCA_004027915.1 Capromys pilorides
CCTTCCCTTTGAACAGTTTCTTTCCCTTTCAAAATATCTCTTGTGCCTTTTGGATTACTTACTCTCTCAGGCTCTTACACTAGGGAGACAATATGATGCTTACACATGTAGGTCTGATTTATTTCACTTATAGATATGATCTCTAGTTGCATCCATTTACCTATAAAAGCCTCAGTTTCTTTATAACTGAGTAATACTTCATTGTATAAAAATACCACATCTTTTTTATCCATTCTTCAGCTGATGG
This sequence comes from Capromys pilorides, assembly GCA_004027915.1. NCBI lineage: Eukaryota > Metazoa > Chordata > Mammalia > Rodentia > Capromyidae > Capromys > Capromys pilorides. The sequence continues at coordinate 248 of PVKN010039794.1, forward strand.
GCATTTGGGTTGCCTCCAAGATTTAGCTATGACAAATCAAGCTGCTATAAACATGGACGCCCATATATCTCTGTGATATGATGTCTTCAGTTCTTCTGGAAAAATATTCAGGAGGGGAATAGCTGGGTTGAATAGGATTTCCAAGCATAATTTGTTGTGGAATCTCTACACTGATTTCCAGAGTAGTTGTACCAGTCTACACTCCCACTAATAGTAGAGAAGTGTTCTACTTTCCCCACAGTTTCCCCTCCCCAGCATTTGTTAGTGGTTGACTTTCTTATGTATTTGGCACAGGGTCTCACTACACAGCTGGGACTCATTGTGTTACTCTTGTTTCAGCCTCCCCAGCATGTACAGACACACCCAGTCTTGGTGGCTGGCTCAGCATGCCCAGGATGGAGCTGGCATGCCATGTGGTACTGGAAATCGAACCTGGGCCCTTGCACTTGCCTAGGCAGGCACTTAGACTGATGAGCTATCTCCACAGCCCTTGGTTGATTTCTTAATGATAGTTATTCTTTCCAAGGCAAGACAGAATCTCAGTGTTGTTTTAATTTACATCTCTCAAATGACAAGTGATTTGGAACATTTGTATTTCTTCATCCGAGAAGTCTGTACTCATCCCAGATGTCCATTTTTGGGTTGGGCCTCTGAATTTTGGGACCTCATTTTTTTTTTTTTTTTATTCTTTATATGTTCTACATAGAAATTCTTTGTCTGAAGGATAGCACATTAAATTTTTTTCCCAATTCGTGGCTTTTCTTTTTACTCTTTTGGTTATTTGATATGCAAAAACAATTCAATAAAATGAGATAGATCCCAGTTGTTCATTTTTTGAACTATTTCCTGCACAGTTTGGTTTTTGCTCATGAACTCTGTGCCTACCCCTAATATCATCAAGATTTCAACCTACTTTCTACTCCAGTAAAATGTTTTTGTTTTAATATTTAGATCTTTGAACCATTTGACTTTAGTTTAGCATATAACAGACATGGGTCTAGTTTTTATCTTTGGCTAGTGGAAGGCAAGTTTTTGTAGCACCATTTATTAAGGAGACTATCTTTCTTCCAGTGAACATGTTTGTCCCCTTTGCCCAAGATAAGGTGGCTGAGTGCATTTGTAGTTGTGTCTGCATCTTCTAATCTGTTCCATTGATCCTCAGGTCTGTTTTTTGTTTGTTTTTGCCAGTACCATGCTGATTTTATCACAGTAACTTTTAATATGATTTCAATTCAGAGATTGTGATGCCACCTACCTTTCCTTGGTTTCCCAGGATTGCTTTTGCTTTTAGGTCTCCTCTGATTCCAGATGAATTTTATGAATGCATTCTCTAGATCTGTGAGGTTTACTGCTTTTGTATTTTAGGGAAGGGTTTACAGGGTGTTCAGGGTCTCACTACTAGATTGGACTGGTAGTGATGCACCTGTTTACAGCCTCCCAAGAGCTGGGATTCCAGGCACATGACACCGCACCCAGCCTCAATTGGGCCCTGGGGGCAGAGCCAGCGTGGCAGGCCTAGGGATCAAACCTCCAGCCCCTATGCCTGCTTGCAGCGCTTTAATCTGCTGAGCTATTTGGCCCACCCTGTGAGGTATACTAATGGTATTTTAAGTCAGATTAAATTGAATCTGTATAACAATTTTGAAAGTATGGTCATTTTCACAATGCAGATTCTCCCTATCTACAAGCAAGGAATATCTTTCTCCATTTTTGGGGAGGTGGGCTGGCTCAGGCTGCCTTAAGGGTAGGTCTGGTAAGGCATGTGGAACTGGAGATTGAATCTTGGTCCCCAGCGCCTGACTGTGTTTGCCTGAGCAGGCACTTAAACAACTGAGCTAACCTGTAGGTCCCCACTTCCTCCATTTTCTGAGATTCTCTACAATCTCTTTTTTCAGAGTACTGTAGTTTTCACCATATAGCTGTTTTACTTCCTTGTTACATTAATTCCTCAGTTTTCATATTTTTGGATGCTATTATGAAGGGTATTGTTTCTTTAATTTCTCTCTCAGAAATTTTGTTGTTTGTGTTCGGGAATGTTATTGATTTTTGGGTGTTGACTTTGTATCCTGCTGGATTATTGAATTTGTCTATTAATTCTAGGAGTCTCTTGATGGAGTTTTTGGGTCTTCCATATAGAATATCATGTTGTCTGTGAATAATGATAATTTAACTTCTTCCTTTATATCTCAGTTATCTTTCTCTCATTTCTGGGACAAAATACACAACACTCAAAATTAAGGAAGGGAAGGTTTATTTAGCTCACAGTTTGTGGAGGTTTCAGTCCATGCTCAGCTGGCTCCAAGGCAGAGTGGCACATGGGAGACGGCAGCAGCTCATGGTGGCAGAAAACAGCAAATAACAAAGGAAGGAGCAGCAGCAGCTGTTGCTTCTCTCCTTTCCTTATATTATAAGCAGGCTACTCTGGGGTGGGGGCATAGAATTCACACAATGTCTATGCCCTCCTCTTGTACTGGATAGGGATGTTTGTTTAAAAAGTAAGAACCTGGCTCCCTGCTGAGTCATTTAATTAAGCTTTTAAACTTCTCAAGTTGACAATGTATCAACCAGTACACTTTTCAATTCTTATTCCTTTTCCTTCATTCTTTTATCTGTTTTGGCTAATGTTTCCAGAACATATTGAATAGCAATGGTGACAGTGGACATCCTTGTTTTGTTCCTGATTTTGAAGTGTAACTTTCAGTTTTTCTCCATTTAGTATGATGTTGCTGCTTAAAAAAAAAAAAGCCATAGATCATAAATGGCATTTTTCAGATTGAGGCAAAAACTGTCTATTTCAATTTTCTGTAGGGTTTTTATCATGAATGAGTGTTGGACTTTGTCAAAAGCTCTTTCTGCATCTATTGATATGACCATCTGTTTTTTGCTTTGGCTCTGTTGACGTGGTGTACTACATTTACTGATTTGCATATATTGAATCATCCCTGCATCCCTGGGATGAATCCCACTTGCTTGTGGTGCATAATGTTTTTGATGATTTGCTGCATTGTTTGCTAATATTTTATAGAGGATTTTTGCATCTATGTTCATCAAGGAGATTGGCCTGTGGTTCTTGTTTCTGGTTGTCTTTCTCTGTTTTGGTATCAGCATAATGCTTACCTCCAGGAACGAGTTTGAAAGGGAGAATTGCTTTCCTTTCAATTGCATTGAAGAGCTGAGAAGAATTGGCATTAGTCTTCTCTAAATTTCTTGTAGGATTCAGTTGTGAATCCATCAGGATCTGGGCTTTTCTTTGTTGGTAAGTTAATTATATTTTCTATTTCATTGACTGATATTGGATTATTCAGGATTTGTATATCTTAATTCAGTTTTGGTAATTTACATGTATCTAGGAATCTGTCTATTCTTTCTGTGTTCTCCATCTTGTGCAAGCAAAAACTTTTGAGGTAAGTACTGAGGATCTGCTGAATTTCTATGCGGTCTGTAGTGATTTTGTCCTTTTCATTCCTTATTACATGAATTTGAGTATTTTATTTCCTTTTTTGATAAGGTTGGTTAGGGGGATATTGATTTTATTTATTCTCTCAAAGAACCAACTCTTTAATTCATTAATTCTCTGTATCATTTTCTGATTGCATTGATTACTGCTCTGATCTTTATAATTTCCTGCCTTCTTTGGGCTTAAGCTTGACTTGTTTTTCTTTTTCTAGAAACTTGAGGTGTAGCATAAGGTTGTTTATTTGGGCTCATTCTGTTCTCCTGATGTGAACATTTGCTGCTATAAATTTCCCTCTTAGGATAGCTTTCATTGCATCTCACAGGTTCCAGTAAGTTGCATCTGCTTTTTTGTTTGATTGCAAATATCATTTATTTTCTTCTTTAATTTCATCTGTGACCCATTTATTGTTCAGGAGGGTGCTATTTAATTTTCAAGTATTTACAGAGCTTTTGAGATTTCTTTTGTCAATAGTTTCCAGTTTCATTGCACTATAGTTAGATATATGCACGGGATAATTTTAATTCCTTTGCTTTTACTCAAGCATATTGTATGTGTTGGTGTATGGTCTACTTTGGACACTCTCCCTGTTCTCAGCTATGTAGCTGAGAAGAATATGTATTCTGACATTGTTGGGTGGAATGCTCTGAAAAAGTCTACTAAATCCATTTCTTTACAAGTTTGATTTAGTTTTGCTATTTAATTGCTGATTTTGTCATGTAGATGGTTTATATCTTTGTGACAATGGGCTGTTAAAGTCCCCCATTACAATTGTATTATTGATTTTTTGTGTCTGTTGAAATTCCGCATATAGTTGAGTGTTCCAATCATATATATATATATATATATATATATATATATATATATATATATATCATATATATGATATATATGAAAAACTTCAAGAGGAAGATATATCTTCCTCTTGAAGTTTTTCCCTAACTAGTATGTAGTGACCTTCTTCATATCTTTGGATTATTCTTCAGTTGGAGCTAACATTGTCCGCAACCAGAGTAGCTACCTGTGCTTTTTTCCTGATTTCTGTCACATGTAGTATTGTTTTCTATCCTTTGATTTTCAGTCTATGAATTTCCTTTTGAGTTAAATGTGTTTCTTGTATACAGCATATGTTGGATTTTGTTTCTTGGTCCACTCCGCCAGTCTTCTTCTTTCGCTTGGTGAATTGAGGTCATTTGTTTTAATGCTTATAACTGTTACATACTGGCTTATCTTAGTCATGTTTTTTTCCTGCTGTTACTTCCCTACTTCTCCCTTTTGTTTAATTGCTTGATCTGCTTGGTGGTTCCTTTCTACTGTTGTTCTTGAAATTGTGGTCATTGTTACCTCTTTCTAGGATATCTTTTAGTACTGTTTGTAGGATTCATGTGGTAGTCATGAAGTTCTTCAGTTGTTCTTTGTCATGGACATTTTATTTCTCCATTAAGTTCTAAGGATAGGGCTGGCAAGATAGCTCAGGGTCTAAAGCACCTGCTTAGGCAAGCTTAGGCAATTGCAGGGACCGCGGTTTGATCGCCAGCACCACATGTTGTGCCAGCCCCACCCCCAGGGCAGGCTGAGCCAGTCATAACATAAATAAATAAAGTTTAAAAAAAGTTCTAAGGATAATTTTGCAGGGTACACCAATCTGGGCTGGCAGTTGTTTTCTTTGGGGACCTGTGATACTTCACTCCAAGGTCTTCTTGACTTGATAGATTGTGTTGAGAAATCTGCTATGATTCTGATGGGCTTTCTTTTATAGGTAACCTATTTCTTTTCTTTAATAGCTTTTAACATTCTGTTCTTGGGCTGAATTTCTGGGATATTCATTATTTTGTATCTGGGTATAGTTTTATTTTGGTTATGGATAATTGGAGTTCCATATACTTCACTTCTCTGTATGTCAGACTCCTTTCCCATGCTTGGGAAATTTTCTGCTGCTACTTCTGAAAATAGTCTTTTCATGTCATTTGTTTTGACTCCTGTGTTGTTGACACCTATCTGTCTTATATTGCTTTTCTTTGTATCAAATTGTAGCTGTTGAATTGTTATTTCCTGATGCCTTGTTATTTTTAAGAGATCTTTCCTTTCATTATCACTAACTGCGATACTGTCTTCAAGGTGTGAAAGTCTATCTTCAGTTTCGTTCAAGCCCTTTTTCTAGCTCTCAGTGAAATTCTTAATTTCATGGGTATCTGTTTGAATCTGTTTTGTGCATTCTAATTCTTTCCTGTATTGTTCATTTAAGGTTTCCATTATTTTTGTTTGCTTATGCATTTTTTATCTATGTCTTCTTTAGATGTACTGACAATAAAGTCTTTCTTTCTTGTCTTTTTTTTTTTTTTTCACCTGAGAGATTATTTGTGATCTCATTTCTTTAGCCTGGTGGAGTTGTTTCTTTACTTCAGTTGCTATCTTTTCAGAAATTTCAGGTATGTGACTTCTAAGTTCTGTGACCTATCTCCTAGACTTGTTGTAGGTAGGATGGAGGTCTGAGATTGCCTTTTGCTCCTTTGTTTTGACATTTTCAAGGCTCCTGAAGTTCACCAGGGCTCAGTGCCTGTCCCATGATGGTGGTAGGATGCAGCGCAGCTCACTGAGGATCCCAAAGCTGTTCAGGGCTCAGCCTGGCTTCCACAAAGGTAGGGCAAGGGGACAGGGCCCATCAAGGCTCCTGAGGCTTTCTTGAGCTCAACCTGGCTTCTGTTGTGGTAAGAGAGGCTGGATGCAAGCCACTGAGGCTCCTGAAGCTAACAGGGACTCAGCATGGCTTCCACCATGGCAGGGGTGCTGGGTGAAGCTCACTGAGGTATCTGAAGCTGTCTGGGCCTCAGCCTGGTTCCCTCAGTGGGAAGTGGCAAGGCTCAGTGAGGCTCCTGCTATGGTGTGTGGGGGAGGGCAGGGCACAGGCCTCAAAATTTTTTAAAACATTTAAAAAGTTCTAGGGGGCTTTCAGGTTAGCTCAGTGGTTTAAGTGCCTGCACAGGCCATCACAGTCAGGCACAGGGGAGAACGGTTCAATCCCCACACTCACAAATAAGACAGCCTCAGCCAGCCAAAAAAATTAAAAGTTAATTAATTAATTAATTAATAGCTCTGGAGGAAAGATATCACGTCTGTATCTTGTACTCTGAACAACTACTATGAAGACAATATGCAATGTATTAATTATTGTATCTGTCCTATTAACCTGTCGTGAAACTGTCTCATTGCTATTTCTTTCTCATTTATATTAATTTAAGAAAATGTGGAAAAATGAAAGAAAAAAAAAGCTCTATACACCACTTCAGTCACATATCCGAATAGCTCAATTCAGACACCATAAGTACTACTCCAAGTACTACCAAAAAATAAATTAAAATTTAAGATATGGGTGTTTTAATGAGCTTTTCATTCCTGTAACAAATGAGATAAATATTTAAAGAACAAAATGTTTATTTTGGCTCATAGCTTCAGAGCTTTAGTTCATGGTGAGCCAGCTTCATTGCTTTTAGACCTATGACAAGGCAGAAGCAGGGTGGAAGAGCACTCCGGAGGAAAGCCGCTCCCAGAGCAACCAGGAAGCTGGAGTTGCAAAGCAGTCAGTGAGGAAGGGGCAGGATGACAAGACATCGTTCCCAAAGATCCACTCCCTTCAGATAGCCTCCACTCCCATTTCCACTGCCTCACAAAAATGCAATCAAATGATATCATCAGCAGATTAATGCACTTGCTACCGCTTCACACCCCAAAGATAACATTGGCTATCAGACAAGCCTTGGCACATGAAATTTAGGAAGCCATTCAAATCCAAACCATGACAAAGGGTCTAATACAACACGTGGAGTTTTTTTGTTTGTTCGTTTGTTTTTTTTGGTAAGGTAAGGCTAAGATATACATTCATAGAAATATTTGATGATTTTCTCCATTGTCAATTTGAATTGCAAGTCACCTAGAAAAGTATTTAAGTGCACTTCTGGCTGTATCATTGAGGGCATTTCTGAGAGACTGGCATGTGGATCAGTGATTTGAGGAGGGGCTAAGGCCAGGACAGACTAAAAAGCAGAGGGGGAAATTCTATACACTCAAGCTCACATCTTCTTTAAATGACAAATTCTTCCGGTATGGACATCACACTGCAGATTCATCAGCCTTGAGTGCAAATTCACAGCAACCACTTCCGGAGAGCTTCTAGGCCTTTAGCCTCACACTGGGGCTGCAACCTTGGTGCCTGTTGTTCTGAGGTATCTGGCTTCTTGAGCTGAGCAACTTCGAGTTTTGCTAGCTGTCCAGCCCACAGATGGCCATTGTAGGACTACCTGGCCTCTGATCATGTCAGCTAATCTAACCAGGTGTGATACAGTACTTTATGCCAAGTATCCTCCAATGGAAGGCTGAGGAACTTCAATAAGAGAGGCTGTACATCAAACCTTGGTAGCAATATATGACAAGCTTCAGCTCGGTTGGTGCAGCTGTTGGCTGTAAGCTACAGCTGAGAGGTGTGCTTTAAAAAGTGTAGGAAATCATGGATCACAGTGAATTAACATGAAACGTTGGCAGTTTCATTGGAGTTGTCTGATGGTGGTGCCTCTGATTCCAGCATCTTAAGCATCATCATAGGACATAAATCCTGGTCTTTAGCTACAATCCGGAGAGTAAGATTCAGAGTTCTTAATGATAATCACCTAGTTCACCTTATGTGAACAAGTGCATTATAGTGGTTTTCTAATTGATGGTCAACTTATTACACCCAGCTGAATTGAACTAGCATGATGTTGGGTATGGGAGGCCCACCTGAGGGATGTTGTATAAAAGGCAGAACAGGAGAAGCTATCAAAATGCTGGTAGGGATGCTGTTTGGAGAACTGTTGGAAGCTGCTGACTCTCCCAGGCTGTTCTGCTGGAGGACTTTGTCACGCTGGCTTTCCCAATGAACCTTGGTGGGGCTCTGGTCCTCATCTTTAGCATCACTTCTTATCTCTGGAGGGGAAGATGGTGCACTGCTCAGCCTCATCGAGAAGCTTGTTGCACCGGCTTTCCTGATAGGAACTCAGCTTTCCTCTTCACTGGAGGAGCTTAGGACCTGTTGCTGAGGATGGCTGAGGTACTTTTGAGGGGAGCTCTGGTACTTACCTTGAGCATTGTTTCCTGTCTCCAATTCAGACCCCTCAGCCTGTTACCACAGATCCTTTGTCCTGATGGTATGGACTTTCTAGCTTCTGCCACTGACCTTTGGGCCTTCCCAGCATAGATCCATGAAGTAGGCCTCCAAGGGACTTTGTTGTGGGCTCTGGGCCTCCAGTTGGACTTGTGGGAGGTGTTGTTATGGGCTCTAGGTCTTCAGCTGGACTCATGCAGAATATTAGGATCCAGACCCTCAGCTACATTCTTCAGTGTTTAACGTGTGGACAGATTTCCTGCATGTCTTGTATATGAATCTTGGGTGATTCTTTATAAAATATTATAAAGTGTGGCCTGTAGTATATTGTTCCCTTGCAAAAACCCTAAACCACAACATGCATCAATCAAGATCTAGCATCAAGGTCATGTTAACTGTGGTTCTTCGACTTTGGTGGAATAGTGCATACTGGAGTTGTGCATTGTGAACACCACGGTACACTCTGAATATTAGAAGAGCTTATTAGAATATTTAAGAAGTTACAAAAGCACAAAAACTGACCCGAGAAGTCGGGAGTATATCATCCTCTGTCACAACAATGTTCTTTGTCACACAGCACTTCTGGCATGACAATTTCTGTCAAATGAAATATTATGGTGTGTCCTCACCCACCTTCTGGAATTATGAAACTTTTGGTTATTTTCCTAAACCAAAAATGGCCATGAAAAATGTTTTGAATTAATTAAGAACAGCAAGGTAGCCACAATAGCACAGCTAGAGACACAAAAGAGTGCATACAGAACTGTTTTAGAAAGTACCATGGGCAATGGGACAAGTGCGTTTGAAGAGAGGGAGAATATGGGGGAGATTCATGGTAATGTGTATTTTCCTGTAATAACTTTCTTTCATTTAAACAGTCATCACATTTTTCTATCACAGAGTACATTCCACGGGTTCCTCTAGAAAACATCAGGCAATAAAAACTATATCTCTAATACATGAGGCATATTCTGGAGTCCACCGAATAATTTGTATATCATATGCTCACTTTAAATAAATAAACCCCAAAGCCTTACCATTTGCAGGATACATCATTGTAGTGGTTGATACGTTGTGTCAACTTGGCTGGATGACTCGGTGGCCTGGCTCCCTGTTGGTGGGAGTCCTGCCCCAGGGTACAATTGGTTCCTGCCTGGAGCAGGATCAGGGCCTGCCTAGGATATGATTGGCTCCTCCCTAGAGCGGGATCAAGGGCCCATGCTGGGGTATGATTGGTTCCACCCTAGGGCACAATGGGCCCATGTCAGAGTGACTGAGCACAGAGACTTTCCAAAGGTCTGAGGAAGAAGTCAAGATGTCACTTCCTCGGAGAAGCTTCAGTCTTTGCATTAGACCTGGACTTCATCATCTGGCTTGCAGCGCAGACTCTTCAGCCTCCAGCTTGGATCTTTCGCCATCCATCGCAGACGCTTCAGTCTTCTATCGCAGACCCATCAGCCAACGGATAGAGACTTACATGGAACACTGCAGTGAGTTTCAGACCTCGGAACTGAATTCTCCAGTCCGGAGCATGCAGATACCCTCTGCATGCTTCCTCATCTGACTCTGTGGCTGACTATTGTAAGCCAGTCTTATAACTCCTTATATATTGTATATTTTGTGTTAATATCCGTTCCTTATATCTTTGTGTTCCTCTAAGTAAAACCCTGACCAATACAATCATTTACATAGTTAGATTTGTGGCAGTGGGAGACAGTAACACTTGGAGGTAATGTATTCTCTCTTGCAGAGAAATATTCAGTTGATGAAAGCTTCAGTTCTGCATCATAGGTGTTTGAGGTGAGTTCTATGAGCTGGAAGCTGAGTACTGTCTTAGCCCTATTTCCCATTGCAATAACAGAATATCAGACTGGATAAATTATAAACAAAACAAGGTTACAGAGCTAGATTAGTATGATGAGCTTTAAGAGTCTTATACCAACAGCCTCCAACATTGCCAGTTTCACCGGTATCCCACTACAATTATAGAACATT
>PVKN010039795.1:0-10823 GCA_004027915.1 Capromys pilorides
AATTTATTTATTTATTTATTTGTTTGCTTGTTGTGTTTGTTTGTTTCTTTATTTATTCATTTTGTGGCTGGCTCAGCCTGCCCTGGTGGTGGCGCTGGCGCAGCATGTGGTGCCGGGGATCGAACTGCAGTCCCCGCAGTTGCCTGAGCCCTCCTAAGCAGGCGCTTTAGACCACTGAACCATCTTGCCGGCCCCCATCCGTGGTAGTTTTGTGGTGGGTGAGAGAATAAGATGTAGGTGGCCAGGTGCTAGCCTCAGCAAATACACCTGAAGACTGAGTTGTGGTGTTATGAAAAGAGATGACCTCAGTAATTCACGGAGCAGAAGTTACAGTATGTCATTGCAGCAGTTAATGTATATACAACATAGCTTTAAGTTTCCTTCTCGATTAAATTTCTTCATAAAAGCTGATTTACTTTTAAAATGTTTCAAATTGTTCAAAATCAGTAAAAGGCACAAGACAGAAATGTCTCTTCCACCTCCGCTTCCCACTTTGTTCCTTGTCTGCCACCAAGAAACATTTTTCATCAAAAAAAAATTCTCTTTCATCAAAGAAACTCTTTTTTTTGTGTGTGGAACCAGGGATCGAACTTAGGACCCTGCACTTGCCAGGCAGGCACTTGTGCCCCTGAGCTATCTCCCCAGCCTCCAAATCAAAGAAATTCTTATCGGAGTGTAAGAAAATATGCACATACACCGTCTGTAGCTGATTGCCCATGCAGGGCCTTTGTGAGTTCTCTAGACAAATCCTTAGGGGTCACAGGCTAAACAGGTCAGCTCCACAAGGAGCAGCAGGCCGAGGACCCAAACCCAGGCCTGCCAGCTACTCTTCCACTTGGTGAACTCTCTGTAAAATAGGGTGAGTCTTCCAGAAAGCTGTAAATACTGCTGTGGTTTTTCCAATGTCTGCTTTTCAGCTTGGTGGGCCAGACAGTACTCGGCTGACATCTCGCTTCGGGGACCAATACGCCAACGCCATGAACATGCTGCTTTTTACACTGCCTGGAACTCCTATCACTTACTATGGAGAGGAAATAGGGATGCGAGACATTTTAGCCGCAAACCTCAACGAAAGCTATGATACTGTAAGTGAAATCCATTTAATCTCCTGCCGTAGCCCTAAAATCAAGTACAGTAATACTGCAGTTCAAGCACATTTCTGTTGGTGAGCAACGGCTCTCACACGGAAGTGCCCAGCAACCATCGGCTTCCGTTCGAAGGCTCCGCGCTGGGTGATGAACAGGATTTGAGACTCTTCCCTAGAAGGATGCAGTGAATTAAGCATGGGAACCAAGGCTCTTGGTTTTTGCTCCTTCCATATTTTTCATCCTCCCAGAGTGCTGGGGTTTTACAGATGTGTGCCACCATGCCCAGGTACTTTTATTTTCTAGGGTCACACAGTAAGATTTACCAGCTTTCTTGGTGGACGAGTTTACTAAACATACTGCTTTCTGAGCTGTGTAACTGAACTTCTTGAGCAGGGCCAAGCAGTCTGCACCTGAAATGCTGATTCTTAGGTGCACTGAAATTTGAGAACCAGCGTTTGCTGTATTCATTGATGTTTTGCCCAAAATCTGGTGAAATAACCTTTTTAGTTTTTTTTTTTTTTTTACCCTGTTAGATTCCAGGTAGTCCCTATGTAGGCAGCGCAAAGACCTTTTTGTCTTATCGAGTGTAATCCAGAACCCAAGTTGGTGGCTTCTGTCTGCTTTTGTCTGAGCCAGGGCTCCAGTAGCTGCGTGGCTGGGTAGAAGGCTGACCTTGAACCTTTAATCTGGATGGTTAACTCTCAATTGCTTGGGACCTTACTTCCCAAATATCCGGTTAGGTTGAAACTTCCTATCAGCTAAGTTTGTATGTGAGCACTCAACTGTACTAGAGAAGTGGGTGGGCAGAACTGAGGCTCGCGGGTAGCTGGCTGTGTTCCCACATTCATCTGCACTGCACCCCAAGGGAGCGAAGGAGTAAGAATTGGTAATGGCACATTTTGAAATCCTCTATTATTCATTTTTATGGAAGAGCAGCTAAAATTACAGTCATGTTAGAATTCATTCCAATTCACGTTGCTGTTAGGCATTTTCCATTGAAAAGTACAGGACTGGCTTTTGCGTTGAATGTCGAGCCTTTTGAAGATGACGGCTGATGAATGTAAGCATTAGCTGAGAGCTACGGGGCACTCAACGGTCACGAAGGAAGTCTTGAAGGGGCAAAGTGTACTTCAGTTTTAATAGCCTGACAGTTGCCTTCTCTTTCGGGTCCTTTGACACAGAGCACCCTTCTCTCCAAGTCGCCAATGCAGTGGGATAACAGTTCAAACGCTGGCTTTTCGGAAGGCAATCACACGTGGCTGCCCACCAATTCAGATTACCACACTGTCAATGTCAATGTGAGTATCAATGGCAAGTTCTTGTGGACTTGAGAAACAGGACTTGAGTAGAATGGGTGACACAGGCACTCTAAGTGTGTTTAAAACCTTAACCAATGACCTTTATTTTTATTTACTTTTTAAAAAAAGTTTATTTTCTTAAACCACATTTATTTGTTTGTGTTATGGCCGGCTCAGCCTTCCTTGGGGGATGGGGGTGGCGCATGTGGTGCCTGGGATCAAGCTGTGGTCCCTGCAGTGGCCTAAACTTCCCGACGCATGTGCTTTAGACCACTAAGCCATCTCACCAGACCAACCAATGATCTTTAAATCCATCCCAGGCCTCCCTTGTAGTTCTGTTTGCAGGAAGCTGGCAAGCCATGCTTTTGTGAAAATATAAACTGACACAAGTTTGCTGTCTGAAAAATCATTAATAGTGCAACACTCTTTTGGAATGACTTTCCCTGAGATCTCTGAGCTATGAAAACCTTTGCACTACTAAGTTGGCCAGGCAGCCCAGCTGCCCTCCCTTCTCTTCTCCTCAAAAGGCAGATGCCAGGAGCACAGACAGCAGGCGGATCCATCGCCGAGTCTGGTGGATGTGGGTTTGAAGTAGGGCTTCTCTTCTGAAGAACTAGAAGGCAACAGTTCTCCAAAGTAGCTCTTCTAGAAAAGCAGACCCTTTGGCTGTTGCCTGTGCTTTTCTTTCTGTCCTGTGATCAAGAATCAGTGTTAATGGGGCTGGGGAGATAGCTTGGTGGCACAAGTGCCTACCTGGCAAGTGCAAGGTCATGAGTTCAAACCCTGGTCCTGCAAAAAAAAAAAAAAAAAAAAAAAAAAAAAATCAGTGTTCAGCATGCATGGAAATTTAACTGGAAAACAATCTCAATCAGTTTAGGGAAGAGACTTGATTTGCACTCTGTGAGGACACCTGGCGTAGTTCTAACCCTCCCATCCAAGTGTCTTTAAGTAATCCATGGAAACTCCCCAGGGCTGCTCCAACACAGAACTCTGCCACCCTCCAGTTGCCACCTATCCCCCGCTCCATGCCTGCTGACGCTGCCTGGACAGCTACCCAGTGTGGCAATGCGCTCCTATAATCCCACCTACTGGGAGGCTGAGGTGGGAGAATTTCAAGTTTGAGCTCAGCCCAGGCAATTTAACAAAACTTTTTTCAAAATAAAAATAAATAAATAGGGCTGGGGATGTAGCTCAATGCTTCTTGGGTTCAGTCCCAATGCTTGGGTACCTTCCCCTCCCTGTACCACAAGCAAAGTAACGCCCACAAACCAATCAAAACAGTCCAGTTGAAAATAAAACATAACAGCTACATCTGTGTCTATCATCTATCAATCTATCATCTACTATCTAATCTATCATCTTTCTTCACTGAGTTACATCCACAGCCTTTTGAAATTTGAGAACCTCACTCTGTTACCCAAGCTGGGCTTGAATGTGCAGTCCTCCTGCCTCAGTGTCACAAACCTGGGACAGTAGTAGAGGCCTGTGCCACTGTGCCCAGCTTCGTCTTCGCTGCACATGTGGAACAATGTATTCTAGAATAAAAATGTTAGTGACTGACTTCTGTATGGCAAGCGGCAGCGGGGCAGGTGAACTAGCATGTGCGCAGGCAGGCGAATGCTCCTCTCGTACGGGGATGGCCAGCGACAGGGCTCACACTTGAGTGGTTTGGTGCCCTTTGCTGTGGAGACCACTATGAGTGAAAGCCTGCAGCCCCTATGTCGCACTAACCTCCGTTGTGCTCTCGCTGTTGTCGAGAGCGCAGAGTATCTCTAGCATTGCAGGGTATTCTGCTGGAGGGTACTGTTCTTGAGGTTGAACAAAAATTTATGTTAAAGCTGGGCGTGGTGGCGTATGCCTGTAATCCCAGCACTTGGGAGGCTGAGGCAGGAGGCTTGGTGCGAGTTTGAGACCAGCCTGGGCTACAAAAGTGAGCTCAAGGCCAGCCTGATCTGCATAGTGATACCCTGTCTCAAAATAAAAAAGTACTTTTGGACCAGATATCTAGGGATAGTTGCAGACATATGAATGATAACTACACGAGTCTTGACAGCAGTATCACTCATGAGACTCTACAAATGATTTCAACATTTTATCCACAGAGTAGCAGGTCAATCCATCATTTGGGTAGAACGGTTTTTTTAAGTTTTGTAAATTTACTTATTTATTTTTTTCTTTTTCTTTTTTTCTTTTGCCTTTTTGAGACACGGTCTCACTATACAGTTCAGGCTGGCCTTGAACTCACTTTTGTAGCCCAGGGTGGTCTCGAACTCGCACTGATCCTCCTGCCTCAGCCTCCTGAGTGCTGGGATTACAGGCATGCACCACCACACCCAGCCTATTTGTAGCTTTTAAGAAAAGTACATGAGAACAGGGGCCAGTGAATCAGCTCAGTAGAATAGGCGCTTGCCTGGCAAGCATAGGACCTGGGCTCCATCCCCAGTACCGCCCAAAAAAAAAGTGTATCTCAGTGGTGTTTTCACAATGCCGTGCCACAAAAAATGAAAACAAAAAACAATGGCTTAAGAAGAGTATATGAAAACAGCTGAATGGATATGAGACCATGTCTCATATATGTTAACAACAAACAGGACAGAATGGTAACCTGTCACCAACTGTGTAAAGAAAATGTCCATTTGAGTGTGCAGAGGCAAGGAATTCCACGCACACGAACATGCAAGAGCAGAAGCAGTGACACTGTTGCAGGGCAGGGGGCCTGAAAGCTAGGGCTCAGCTGAAGAAAACCTTCCCACCCCATGGATTCTTTTTTTTTTCTTTTTGCGGAACTGGGGATTGAACTCAGGAGCTTGCACTTGTCAGGCCGGCACTTGTGCCTCTGAGCTATCTCCTCGCCCCCCGCCCCCATGCATGCTTGCAACTCAATGTTGTACTACCTGCACACGCAACCCAGTGAAAAAATGGAGGCACGAAAAGCAAGCTTGGAAACTTTTAATAGCAGACAAAATAGAATTCAGTATGAAAAGCATAATATGAGGCAAAGGCAATTTTTAAAATTTGAAAGAACAAGTTCACTAAAATCATGAAACCTTACGCAGGATATAATAGCTTCAAAAGACATAAAGTACTCTGAAGAATGCAAAGAAAACTTGACAAATTCACAATTAGCAGGACTTGAGACAAAAACAGTAGCTAGTAGTGAGCACTTTTCCTGTGACTGGCACCGTACTACGTGCTTTTCATGCATTATTACCTATGCTACAGAGAATGCTGGTAATAACTCGGACAGGTCATATACACATACCATAAATATCACTGTACCGGATGAACAGAGAATATACTTTATTTTTCAAACGCCTATGAAATATTCATTGAAGACACATATTAAGCATCCACCCCTAAAGAACAGTAACAACCACAACCACCAGCCCAGCGACAAGGTAGGCACGAACACAGTGAGAGGAACATCATTGTTGATTTGGCAACAGCTCTTAGGAAGGATCACTTGGCATTGTGTATGAAAAGTCCACGCTCACATCATCATCTTTCTGTCAAACCATCCTTAAATAAATAATACAAAATATAGGGGGTGGGATAAAGGAGCATTGGGTATGGTATAACCATTTCACAGAATATTTACCATTAAGGCTGGAGAGGCAGCTCAGTGGCACAGTGCCTTCCTGGCAAGGGCAGGGTTCAGAGTTCGATTTCCAGTACAAAAAAAGAATATTCATCATTAAAATGACATTTATCAAGGCTATAATAGCAAAATGTGTGAAATGTTCAGGGAGAAAAAGGAATAAATACATTACTATGTATGCTTCATCTAGCTTTAAAACAAATTCAGATCTTTAATAGCCGTATCCTTTTTTGGTAGAGGCAACCCTACAATTTTTATCTTTCACTTTAAGCAGATCTTTGCTTCTTGTCTTCTTTTGGAACTTGCTGTTCCATTCTTGGCTGTGCAAGACAGCCCCCTCTGCTGCAGCCTGAACATTAGTCTATGGAAGAGCACAGAAGGCCTGAACGCATCCCAAGTTCAAAGGGGCTGCTGCCATGAGGTTTTCTTCCATGGGTTTGGCAGTTACAGTATGACACAGTAGCGTCCCGTAGGCAAGCACAGCAGTGTTGCTGTGGGTGCGAACACTTGGTTCATGAGGTCTCCGGCAGAGTCCGACAGGGCCAGGACTTCTGGACGGGCTGCACAGCCGAGTCTGCACTTTCTATCAGCTTTTATACGCACTACTCTATCTACTTCTTAATGGGTACAATTTGGCAGTTGTTTTCTGGGGCAAAATAGAAGCAATGGGGAGGGCCATGCCTTATTAAATATTAAAATATTTTTTTTTTAAAAATCCTCAGAATCAAACATTTATGTAAATATTCTTTTGAAAAAACAGGTCCAAAAGACTCAGCCGAGCTCAGCTTTGAAACTGTACCAAGACCTCAGTCTCCTTCACGCCAACGAGCTGCTCATCAGCAGGGGCTGGTTCTGCCTGCTGAGCACGGGCAGCCACACTGTCGTGTACACGAGGGAGCTGGACGGCATAGACACGGTCTTTCTCGTGGTTCTGAACTTTGGAGACCCAACACTGCTGAATCTGGGGGAGATGAATCTGGGTCTCCCAGCAAAACTGAGAGTGAGACTAGGCACCAGCCCTGCCTCCACAGGCGGGAAGGTGGACTCGGGCGGGGTCGCTTTGGAGAGGGGAGAAGGACTGATCCTCGAGTACCGCGCCAAGAGCCTCCTTCACCAGCAGGCGGCCTTCAGAGACAAGTGCTTTATTTCCAGTCGCGCCTGCTACTCTAGCGCCCTCGACATACTGTACAGTGTGTGCTGAGGCGTGTCACGAAGGACATGGTGACCTGGGTGCCTGGGTTCAGCCTCATGTACGGCGCGCTGCTGGGTAAACGTCATAACTAGCCACTAATTCCTCACTATTTCTCACTTGAGTGTAACTGCTTTAGAAAAGGTTCTCAAATGCTTAAAATAATTATAAAATGTTTAAACGAAAATTGTTGCTTGGAGCTACTTGTAAATATTAAATCACATCAATAGGAGATGATCAAAACCCCACAGGACCCAAGATTATGCAAAAACTCTACGAATTTCAATTTGAAGAATGTTCTTTCTTCTTAAAATGCAGCCATAGAAATGAGAAGGTGCCACATTGCCACAGTGATTACAAATATTCACTAGGAAAGAGAAAGGCCACTGACTGTGAACTTCACAGAAAATCTCAGTACAGCAGACAAAGGTGAAGCTGCGACTGGGGGTGGCCCAGCACCTGCCGCCCCAGCCCGGCCTCCCGTGCCTAGCTTTCCAAGGAGGCCATATGCACACCCCGGGTTAAGGGTGCCCTGCGGTGGAAAGGACAGCGTGTGTGGCCGACATGCAGACTAAGCGCGACTTGGGTGAACAAGCAACTTGTAAAAACTTCTCTAATAACTAAAAATCTCACTTTTGCTGACCCAACTGGAAATAAGACTAGGGAATATGTTGGTGCTGCTCCAAACCCCAGCTGAATGTAGCATTTCAGAATTTTAGGAATTTTTTAAGAGTCTCAAAAACACTGGTGCTGTCAAGTCCAAGTTCTTCATACAGGAATTTAATCTGAGCTGTAATCTAAAAGAAACACATTTTAAAGTTAGCCAGGAAGACTCCGTGGTATAATCCCAGGGTTCTAGCTTTCCGCCCGACTCTGAGGCCCGCAGCTATGGCAGCGGCACTGCTGCCTGGCACACGAGCAGGAGGCCCGCAGCAAGGACGCCAGGCCCTCTCCTTGGCAGCGCTCCTCGCCAAGTGCAAGAGCGCCTTCCCTGCCTGACTCAGTGGGTCCGCTTCCTGCGGCGCTCCTGCTGCGGCCCTGGAATGAGCTGAACACAACCCACTCTACGTGGGTAGCCTGTCAACCGAGTGAGGCAGGATTACGTACCTTTTTATGCGACTCCTCAATCACGTGATTCCCTCCGGGATGAATATCTAAAATAATACTGGGGGTCTGATAGGCTGAAAGAGGCAACACATAGAACAATCAGATCCTTCATAAGACTAAGATGCAGTTCTTCTCTGTCGTTCTGAGTACTCGATTCAAAAATGTGGGGAAAGAGCCAAGGCAAAACCACCACCAGCACCAATAAAGGCAGGGGAGCAGGGCAGCTGCCCTGGGTGGGGAGGCCGAAGGCCCAGGCCGGAGGACTGGCTTGTGGGTTCGAAGAGTTCTTTTCTAATGAAAAATGAAAAGAACTATCTAGAAGAAGTCAGTGCTAATAGTTTGGGCACTTACGGCCCAAAGCAGAGAGCTAGAATCTTTTAGAGATTCCCACAAAATAATGTCTCAGTGTTAAATGAACAATTGTTTGAGAGTATACCTCCAGCTTATAGTGGATATTTAAGTTTGCTTTCTTGCGTCCTTCAAAAGACAGTTACAGGGCTGGCGAGAGAGCTCAGCGGTCTAAAGCACCTGCTTAGGCAATCACAGGGACTGTGGTTCGATCCCTGGCACCACATGCTGTGCCAACCCCACCCCCAGGGCAGGCTGAGCCGGCCATAACATAAATAAATAAAGTTAAAAAAAAAAAAAAGACAGCTACAGGTGTACATCCAATCTTTAGCTGGTAGTCAGCATAGGAAAACAAGTGCAGGCCTTAAATCACGGGCAGTGACCGCACTCCTCCGAGCAGGGCACCAAGGCTTTCCCGTCAGCCGCGCTCTCCGCGTCCTGCCGGCCTCCTACCTTCCCCCGCGCTCTTGGAATACTCCATGACGGCTTCCTTGAGTTTCTCTGTGTAGTTCATAATTCCGCTCAGAGGAACACGCTCGTCGTTTTCATAGGCTGTGATGTGGATTGAAGGATAATGCTACGAGAAAGGGATGCAGCATGCACTTAGTCTCTCCTATGAAATTATGGGAGTTTATCACCTCTAGTTTCTCCCCCAGAAGTGCTAGGAGTGTTTTCTCACCGGATATTCCCGAATGAACCTCACTGTTACAGTACTAGACTGTTATCTGGAATGGCCTTTTCTCATCTAGAGACCAGAGTTCACCTAGTCTGTAATTAAGGCATAGGAACGCCACTGCCCCTGCAGGAAGTGCGGGCACCATGGACAGGGGCCTGTCCACGCCTGCCAGCTCCCACCCCAGCTCAGGGCTGTGTCCTCCCGTTATCTCTTCTGTTGCTGCAGGATGGTGTACTGGAACCGTCTTTTTTACCTGAGGTTTAACATTTTGGTAAGGACAGTAACGCTTTATGTAGTTCTTTTCTTTCTCATCATACTTAGGATTCCCCCATTCCTCTATTTCTTCTACTGTCAGGGGCAGAGTCGGGTCCAACATGGTAGTGAGAACGTCCACAAAAGGAGCCTAAACAGAACCAGAGAAACCTGTATTTCAGCCAAGAAGTTGTAAGATGGGTTTCAGGAAAACAGCATGGAGTAAGGAGAGAGAATACAGCCCAAGGGGCCCTGGGGATGCCTCAGGCCTGACGCAGCTGGACTAGCAAGCAAGTCCTGCCCGCAGCCAGTGAGCAACTTATTAATGCATACAGCTCCTTAAGCAGCCTTCGTAATGAAAAGGGGCTCATCTTATAATTTCACAACGTGTGTTATTAGTTTGGTTCCCTTTGCTAATATGTCTTACACAAGAGAGATAAACACCATGATTTCACTTATGGCTGCTCTATTTAAAAAACAACCAAAAAATATCAAGTGTTGATGAGGAGCTGGGCTCCACGCACACTGCCGCAGTGTAGAACAGTGCAGCTGCTGCGGGACAGAGACGGCGGCTCCTCACCACAGTGACTTCGGTAGGAGCAACCCGAGTGAGTGACAGGACATCAGTCGACTTGCAAAAGGAGTGAGATGGCGCCTGCCACAGCACACGTGGGCCTCAGGGTACAGCTTGAGTGGAGTGAGCCGGTGTCAGAAAGACACATCCTCAGCTGGAGAGACAGCTCAGCAGCAGCATAAGCACCTGCCTGGTGAGTACAAGGTGCAGAGTCTGATCCCCAGTACAAAGAAACAAAAAAACAAAAAAGATAAAACTGGGAATGAGGGCTGGGGATAGAGCTCAGTGGTAGAGCACTTGCCTCACTTGCACAAAGCCCTGAGTTTAATCCCAGCACCACAAAAACAAATTTTCAAATAAAAAATTCTGCTTAGGGCTTGGGAGATAGCTCGGCTGTCTAAGCACCGGGCCTGGCAAGCGCAAGGACCTGAGTTCAGGCCCTCAGCGTGCCACTGCCATGCAGGCCACTGAAACCAGGCACGGTGGCACATGCCTATAATCCCAGCGCTAGCGGGGCTGAGACAAGAGGATCACCACGAGTCCGAGCTGTGTAGTGAGACCTTGTAGAAGACAAATCATTGCACAATTAAGTGATTTTAAAAAATAAAATGAAATAAACTGGGAATGGTGGAGCAGGTCTGTAACCTCAGCTCACCTGGACAGTGAGGAAAGAGGCCCACGAGTTCCAGGCCT
>PVKN010039796.1:0-10826 GCA_004027915.1 Capromys pilorides
ACCCAAATAGTCAAGATAATTGATTTCTTCCACCAAATCTCTTTTTCCCCTCCTTTGCAGAAACCAGCTCATTCTAAAGGAAAAAGTCCATGACAAGGAGTAAAAGAAAGGAAAATACAAGTACCCAAAAAGTACACATAGGAAAATTTGGTCATGGGTAATACTGGCAATATTACTATCCTACCTATTATACTAGTCTTCCCCTCTGTTATGGTTTATATCTAGTTGTCCCCCCAAAACCTCATGCAATCATGAGGCGGGGACTTCTGGAGCTTCAGACTTGACTCATGATCCACCGGGATTATGTGTTTTAGTACTGATGGGACTATGGGTGTAAGTACTTCTGGGATTATGGGTGTAGCCTAAGGCAGATAGGCTGGGGTGAAGAGACTGAATGTAATATACAGAGAGACAGAGAAACAGACTCAGCTGTTGCTCTCTGCTCTCCTGGTTGTTCCGTTGCCTCTGTTGCAATTATTGCTGTTCCACCGCCATGAACTGGATGCTCTCTGTTCTGTTCCACTCAGCCTTGGGCCAGCCAAATATACAATGAAACCTCCAGCAACTGTGAGCTAAATAAACCTTTCCCTCCTTCATTTTGAGTATTGGGTGTTTGTCCCAGCAATGATTAAGAAGTAACTAAGACACCTTTGTTTTGCTGAAAGTCCTTACCATTCTTTTAAAAGTATTTATCTCAGGATACAACTCAACAAACTCAGGAGTCCAGAATGAAGCCAAGGGTTTTATTTTGTTTTGTTTACTTTTTTGCTTTGGGGGGGAATCTGTTTTGCTTTTGTTTTGTTTTGCTCTTTGAGACAAGGTCTTGCTATGCAGAGTAGGCTGGCCTTTAAGTCCTTTATATACTCAGGTTAGCCTTGAACTCACAGCTACTCTCCACCAACCTCCCAAGTGGTGAGATTACAGGCATGTGACACCACATCTGGCCAAAGCCAAGCACTTGGATTATTGATTTGAAGAGAAATGCTTATAGATCATTAGCCCACGTACCTATAACTTCTGCTCAAAGATAGAGTGTAATTTTAAGTGCTTTTATAATATAATATTACTATTAAAAGCAAGGATTGACCTTTTGTTTTGATATACGTGTCCTGAAATAAATATTGAAACAATATGGTAAGCAACAAATTAATTAATTAATTAATAATAATCATGATCCCAGATTCTTTTTTTTTTTTTTTTTTTGTCTTTTTGAGACAGGGTCTCGCTATGTGGTCTCAAACTCACACTGATCCTCCTGCCTCTGCCTCCCATGTGCTGGGATTACAGGCTTGCACCACCACACCCAGCCCCCAGATTCTGATGGCCTTTAATATTAGTATTAACCAATACCAATCAGAATCAATATAATACTCATAGGCTGTGTAAGATTAGTGGTTAACATCCTAGACTTGAATCAGAATTTGAAGAGTTGAAATGCTGCTTCTTCAATTCAGAGATGAACAATTTTGCATTTTACTTGAGGGTTCCATGCCTCAGTTTCCTCATCTGTAAATGAATATCTGCCTACCTCAAATAAATTTTTATGAGAATTGTATTTGTAAAAACTCAAAAATAAAGAAAGAAATAGCTGGTATGTGCTAGGCACTATATGGGTTATTTTACATTAGTGAACATGGCAGTGAAATACCACAGAGACTAAAAAGTCAAAGAATTCCTACTGCAATGAAAATGTTTTTCCTGAAGATATTTTTTCAAAGAGAAAAATCACTGGAATAATCACCATACCAGTTTACTCAGACCAAAATGGACAGGGGATATGAAGTTGCGGTACAACCAGAAGATTGGTCATCATCTAAAGATGTCCTAGTGTGTAATAGTAACAGACCCTTTATTTTAGCTTATATCATATACATTAATGTTTTATCTCATTTAAATCTTGGATGGGAAAACCCCACCCACTTTAGGTCATTTTCATTATGTAGAAAAGAAACAGAGACTATGTTATTTACCCAGGACATGCAGCTTTAGGAGGTATGATCAGAGATGGGTCCTAAATGTTTCAAATTCAAAGCTTGTGTTTTCAATAGATGATTACATTATTCATGGGTTGTTGGCACATGTACATAACACTCCTTAATTCTTTTCTAATTTTCTTTCCCTCCTCTTCCCTCAATCTCTTGGTCACCTTTTCTATGAAAGAAGTATCTCCCTATCATTTATCTTTCATTTTACTTTTTAATTTGCTTATGCTCTGAGTTTCTCATGTAAGAAAAATCATGTGATATTTTAGTGTGTTTGATTTATTTTACTTAATACTGTGGTCCCAAGGTTCAAAACCTATGATTTTAAGTGTTTCACTTTCTGCTAGTGATTACAACTTTATTTCTCTAGAAAGGAAGGTTTCCTGGAATAAGAATATACCTGGAATAATTCATTAGTCAAGACATACCTAGGGCCAGCCAAGTAGCTCAGCAGATTAAAGTGCCTGCAAGCAAGCATGGGGACTGACTTGCCACCACCACCACCCCACCAGGGTGCACTGAGATGGCAATTGAGACTGGGAATGGTGGTGTGCACCTAGAATCCCAGCTCTTGAGAGGCTGTAAACAGGCAGATCGCTACGAGTCTGATCTAGTAGTGAGACCCTGAACACCCTGTCCATGTAGACCCTTCCTTAAAAAAAATACACACCTTATCAATCTGGCTATGTTTCATTATTCACTTTTCAGAAATTCTACGTAAGTGTAAGCAAATATTATCTTCACAGTTGAGTATGTGAAAAATAGTCAAGTTCTTATTTTGTTGAACTTTAATGGAAACATTAGGACAAGTTCTACTGTTCATCACAATATCTTTAGTCATTACCAATAAGTTCTTTTCCAAAATGAAGTCCACATTTAACATAAAATTTGGAACTTTTCCTGACTTCCTGTATCCTTACTATTATCTTGATAGTATAACTTGGAAGGAAATAAAAACAGGCAGATTCAGTTTAATTTATTTGAAACTTCTCAAGGACTTGCCCATCATATAACAATTTAGCAACAGAATAATCATAAGCCTCAGAGAGGCTCTTCCTTGACAGCAGTATGCACTAACTGGCAGATGTGCTTTGCCTGTTTCAAGAAGCAGTCGAAACCACACTGATTGCTCTTCACTGTTATAGACCCCCAAAGTAAGTGTGCACATGATGTGAACATCATAGTTTGGACAAGGAGTAAAACAATGACAAAAGTATAGCCTACATATCTTCTCTATTTTGAGAACCTGTTCTTTTTGAAATATTCAAGAATACACATTGTACCGTCTATTTTTCTATCTGAAAAAGAACAAAAAAATTATCAAGGGTAGTTTTTGAGTCTTTAAAAAAATAACTCTGATGTTAATTAAAAATTCTCTCTACTGCCAGAAACCTACTTCTTAAAGTAGAGAGTCTATTCCTCTAGCTGGGTATCTGAAAAAGCATTTTCACACTTCCTCACTGGTGATCATAGTGGTTACTTTTTGTAGTAATTTCTAGTTCCCTTTTACTGGGAGGTGCTGCAAACCACTTGCCATTCCCATGTGTATTCCTCTCTAGCTTACCTGTCACAGCTGACCAACTCCAGAGAGTTACTGGGCACCAGGCAGCATATTCCATGGCCAAGCACATTCTCTCAGGGTTTTAAAATGAGACATGCAAAGGGCATTCTGTTGGCATTTTCATCTTTGAAAACAAGCATTTCTGTACCCAAGGCCCCATTTTCAAAATGAGCTTTGGTGCCTGGCAACATGAAATATGTGTGAATAAATAAAGGGGTAAAAATAATCTATAAGCCAAGACAATTATCTTGGCTGTTTTACTGTTTGAGGGTTTCTTTGTTTTATGTTATGAAGTAATTCTTTTGGGGGTGGGTCTAATCAAATCAGGAACCAAATCAAGTTCCTAATGGAAATATTATAACTGTCGTAGTGATAACATGAGATTTAGTTGAAGATGGCCAAATTTGAAAAATGGAATTAACTTGTGATACATACTATACACAAAATGCCAAGCACATATCTATGTAATAGACAAACACTGTCCATCCCCATATTACAAATAATAAATAATATGATAGTAGAAAATGGAAATCCTTAATCAATATGGTCCCACATTTCCAATGCCATGACAGACTTGATTTATAAATGGTCATCTTAGTATAGCATGCAGGGGAAAACTGCTAATGAGATCAACCTTGGGGGGCTGTCAGTACTGGAAAAATTCTTGCCTTGACCGTGACTCCTGGCTCAGTGTTTCTATGGATCAAGTTTTACTTCTCATTTTCCTAGTGCCCAGATATGTCTATCTTGAAATTAATACTTCCTCGAGTCAGGTCACCCATATTAATTTCAGAGAATTCTTAGTTTCGTTATACTTGCTGAGAACATATTTTTTAAACACAAATGCCTCATCAACTGTTTTGCATAGCTTCATCTCCTGTCATCTCTAACGTGCTACTGAGCAAATTCCTGCAACTTTCCCTAAGAAAGAACAGTATTCTAGCTTACAAAACCTTTTATTATAGATCTCCGTGCATTTTTCCCTTTACTTTCTCCTTTTCTTTCTTCGTTAAATTTCTTTTTAATGTATTTGGTACAAATCAGGGCATGGTGGTGCATGCCTGTAATCCCAGCTCTCGGAAGGCGTAAACAGGTGGATCACTAAGAGTCCAATCTAGTAGTAAGATCTTGAACACCCGGTAGACCCTTCTCTAAAATACAAAAGAAAAAAAAATGTATTTAGTACAGGGTTCATTACTCATCTCGGATTTGTCCTGATCCTCTTGTTTTTGGCTTCCCCAGGGCTGAGATTATAGGCATGTGCCACCATGCCTGGACTCAGTCACCAGCTCAGAGAGCCTGAGGGCAGAGCCAGCACAGCATGTGGTACCAGGAGTCAAATACTCTCTCCTTTTCTGTTTTGCTAAAGACAGACATATGGATTTGTTCCAGGCCCTGGTACACAGGGATTCACTTTTCCCATATGTATTGGCACTAAGTATTGCTCTCAGTAGCAATGTGTTTTCCTTTCTCTACATGATTGACTGTCATTCACAGCTCACCTTAAATCAGAGTGGTTCTCCTTAACCACTCAATCTAAAGCAGCAATTCATTCTGTCATGTCACAGGAATTTATTGATACTGTGTATATTACAGTGCACATTGCCTTACCCCTCCCCACTCCATATAAGCTCTGTTGGAGCAGCCCCTGACAGCTTTGTCTTTTAGTATTCTTTAGAACCTAAAACAGTACTAACATTTAGACAGCATGCAAGTATTTCCCAGAGAATTGAATGTTACATGGATTGTTTTGCAACTTCCTCTTACCTGGAAATTATTTCTTTTCTATGCTGGGGTTCTAATAAAAGATGAGCAAATGTCTAGGAAAGTACATCTGGAAACACCTTTTTCATTACGTGGAACGCACTGATAAAAGTCTTTCCATCACATTAACAGCCTCTGAATTAATAAATAAGGCACCCAGAATTTCAGAATTTACTTTTTTACACAAGGTAATAAACACATTTACATATCATGAATTCATATACAAAAATCAGTTTATTATGCACAGTGGGAATAAGATCCTGTTTTCAAAGTTTCCCTTAGTTTCTTTACCCAATACACTCTAATGAGTACCTCTAATCCCCAAGATAATCATGACTTTCAGTTACCCTTTTAAAGGCTGTTCAAATCACAATGTTGCTTCTGGGAGAGCAGCACAGTAATTAGGAGTATAAAGTTTAAGGATAAGAAGACACCATATTGGATATTTCATTAGAAATGGAGAAAAACAAAGAGAGATGGCTACCCTGATGACTCAGAGTAGGGGGCTCTGGAAAGATGAAGGACCTTTATTTTGGGGTGCTTTTTTTGGAGAACCTCACCCTACCTAGAGTTTGTCATAATTAGATTGGCTATTTTAGGCCCTAAAATCCCACTCCAGGTATCCTTTTCTGTGAGAAAATTCCTAGAAAGCTTCATTTGGTTTCCCTTTGTCCAGTGTAGAGAATTTAAGTGTTGCCTTTGTAATGTGGGGAAGGTTATTTTTGGTTCCTAGTTTGGCTTATCAGTTTTCTCTTGTCTTGTTAGTTATTCCTTCAAATAAGTTTTATATTTCTCTGGTATGGATTTTTCAGAAAACCAATGAGGCCTTTCTCTGTTTACAGACCTTGTTTCCCTACACTATTGTATCATAAAGTTTATTCAGTTTTAAAGACACCTTCTGAAGTGAAAAATAAAATTTACTTAAAGCTCTTATCTCTAGTGCTTAAAGAACAGAAAACAATTTCTTTAACTAACTTCCAGATGAAGAACATGATCATATTGTAGAAAATTAACACATATTCAAATTTCATAATCAAACTCAGCCCAAAAAGACATTCAATGAACAGGGAAACTGACACTGATCAAGATGAAACAGAGTTTTTACCTGTCATCCTATTCTTTCTGTTTGTTTACAAATGGAGAAATGGGTGCTGTGGGTGAATTGTATGCTCCCAAAATTCAGGTTGGTGCTCTAACTCAATTCAGACACAGGTCTTAGAACAAAGACAGAGGAATGAAAAGGTCTGGCACAAAAATTTCTTGAAGTAATATCACAGTGGATTGTATACCTACCTGTGAGTTTGTGCCTGAGTATACCAAAGGCAGCGGAAGGGTGGGCACTCAGCTCTATAAGTTGACAAAGGAAGTAAAAAATAAAGCTTTGTTAGTAACAGAGACAACGTTCATGGTTTTACCCACGCCGCAATTGTTCTTGCTCATAAACATAATAACAGTGAGAACTGCTTAGTGTGTTATTCCAGATGAACAAACAGTTCCAATTGCTTGCTCTTCACAGGTCTTTGCTCTGTTCACCTATTCAGAGGACGCACAGGAAGGACAAGTGAAAAGATTCACTTCTAGATTCACTTCCAGAAATGACAAAAGATGAGATTACCTGCTCACATTCACATGCATAGCTCTCTCATACACAAAGGAAGGGGAATCAATTCTAATGTGAAGTAGTTTTATGATCTTCAGGAGGGAAAAAAAGAGCCATTTTATTTCTGCTTTAACAAAACGAGACATTTTAAGGTAGAGACACTGTATGCTGAGGAATTGAGATAATTTTAAAATGGATTAAAGAGTTCTTTTCTTGAGAGTCTGCCCTTTATGTTTCTTTCAAAGTTTCAATTTCCTCCATCTTAACTGTCAAAGTAGAAAGGGTGCTCTGCCCAGTAGAGTAATTAGTCTAAATGAGGAGAAAGCTGTGAAAGGAATTCAAAATCCACAGACTGTTAGTATTAATGCTGTTTGGCTTCAAATAGGAACAATAGACAGCAATATGCATTCTAACGAGTGAAACATCCAGACATTTGGTCAATAGTATTTTTTAACACGTATTGTGTGCGGAGCACCATGCCTGGCTGCTGTCTGAAGAAACAAAGGAAACACCAGACAGCTCTTATCTTTCAGTTTACAAGGCTGCAAATCTCTATCTACCAAGATTGGATGAGAAGTTGAAGCTATGAAGACAAAATCCATTTTGCCAGACAAGATGATATTTGCTAAAGACTGAAATTATATCGCTGATACAAAAACGTGCAGAATTCTGTTGCCCTAAGTTTAAGACTAATTAATTTTAGAAAACTGTGAGTCACATTTTTTTTAGGAAGACTGCATTTTGTCGGTGAACTGGTCTATCCATTACACACACACACACACACACACACACACACACATACAGTGCATATATATATTTCACTGAAGGCAGCTCCTTGGTGTCTTTACAACTGCACAGGTCAACGCTACAAATCGAATCAGCATAAGGTATTCTTTAAGTGATGGCGATAGCTTTTAACAGGACCTTTGATCTTCTGCTAGAGGAACTGTCCTGATAACAGCAGGAATTAGATTTCCTCTAAACTTGGACCATCCCAGAGCAGATTTGCTTGACAGTTTTTGTTTAAAACTGAAGAAAAAATAGTTTAATAATTCCATGCTATTTTTAAAAATAAAGTTTCTGAGGAATTTCGGCAATAATTAAAAATGTGTTTCAGTTGGTACAAAAATATTTTCAGGCTGACATAAGAATCAATATCATACTAATCAGAGCCAAGCTGTGAAGCAGACACACGTAACAAGGGTGACTCACTTGCTAGAATTATAAACCACTGCATTTTTTGTCTCCTACTGACTCCTCAAATATTCTCTTGGGCATTTCCACTGCCTTCAGGTGGAATTTGAACAGTCCCTTTTACTTTTTCTGTCTCCTCTTTGACAGAAAAAGTCCTAGAGTCAGTTTAACTCATAAAACATTTCATTTCAGTAATAAGTCAAAAATCCAAATTTGAATTAAAGCCCAATCTTCCTCCTCCTCACTACTGAGACCTGAGGTAGGAGGGAAAACTACATCTGAGGAAGGGAAATGATCATCTCTTTTTGTGTACCTACTATTTCTACTTCTCAAACCACAACTGAAATTGGAAAGCCTAAAAGGAAGACACAGGTCCCAAAATGATGGTGATTGAGTGAGTCACTTGTGAGCTGGCATCGTTCCTCTCCAGGTTTGTCAGACATACAGAGGTTAAAGTTTTTTTGTGTTGACTTACGATCATCCACACACAAACTCACCCATGTACCCAAAGACAAAATCTCTCAGCTACAGCACCCCGGACACAGGAGGTAAATTCCTCTCTGCATGCTCTGCTCAGGTGCTTGCTTCCTCCTTGAGCAAGTGGCAATCCCTCCACATTACTCTTATTACTGGGTCACTCTTCCAAGTGTCACGAGGGACACAGGATAGCCATAGCCCAGGTCTCTTTCAGAATGTGGGGTCCACCTATACTTTCTAGAGAAGTCCACTATCGATTTCCTCATTTCGCAAATGCTGGTGAGTTTCCATTAGGTAACAAGCTTTCTAAAAATACATATATGCTGAAATATAAATGAGTCATCAAGCTTAAAATGTATCATTCCCCAGGAGTATTTGCATTTTTACAAGATTGTTTTGAAACCACATGAATAAACCACACAACTCTAATTACACAAATGGATTCATCCCAATAAAGCAAGGCCCAAAAGTTTACATAGGAGACACAGTAGAGGCATTGATATACCATGTTCTGAAGGATGAGGCCAAGGGGCTTTGAAACTCCAATGAGTAACAAAGGTCCTGCTGTTACTTAAACTGTGTGGTTATTTGGGGCAATTTGGTGGATTAAAGAAAGAAAAGGTTAAACTTACCCAAGCTACTACTTGAGTTCTTTTTAACATTATCCATTTTTATAATTCTGTGTTATTATCAATCTCAAATAATTAAATCTTAGAACATCTGTACTGAAAGAGACCTTAAAAACTAATGAGCAGGTTGTGGTGGCACAGATCTATAATCCCAGCATTTACAAGTCTGAGCCAGAAGGATTGCCTAGAGTTTGAGTCCAGCCTGGGCTACATAATGAGTTGAAGGACCATCTCAACTACATATCAAAACCCTGTCTCAAATATCAACCAAACAAAAAGTTACCTGCACATCTTTCCTAAGTACATGAGGTTACATGTATGTGTCTTTGGAGACTTTTGTTATATAAGAAAACTCTCTATATCTATATGCAGAAAATCAGCCAATGGATTCCCTTCAGCAATGTATATTATGCAACCACTTATCTTGTACCCTCAGATCACCAGAGTGATGACTAAATTGTGTGGCAAACCTATGTGTGCCAACCTATGTGAGGAAAATGCAATCTGGTATAATTTGAGGAATTTGATTCAGGAGAAAAAAATTACAAAAGACAGAAAACGTCCTTCTCATTATGGTTTGCCAGGAATCCTTGAAAGGG
Organism: Capromys pilorides; assembly: GCA_004027915.1. NCBI lineage: Eukaryota > Metazoa > Chordata > Mammalia > Rodentia > Capromyidae > Capromys > Capromys pilorides. Next base: position 9,807 of record PVKN010039796.1, read on the forward strand.
TGCTTGACATTTGACCTGGAACAGGCTCACAGTGCTGCATATGCACACTTGGAAGGTGTATTAGCCAGCTCCAAGGCTGAATAAGCCAGGGACATTTTTAAAAAGTAAGGAAATCTGTGTGTCTTGCAGTAGGAGGAAAGGAGAAAGAGAAATAAAAGTATAAGGAAGGGAGGAAAAAAGTACCATGGGGACAGAGGTTCTTACCTTTGGAAGCCAACTTGAATGACTTAGGAAATTTTCAACAAATATCAATTATTCATTTATAAAATGAATGGAAACAATATTTTGGTATCAGGTCTTATGATAGTTAGCTGTTGTGTCAACTTGAGCAAGAAACACTCAACTGATTGGATTAGGGTAGTTCTGAATGGGGTTGAATGGATTTACTGAAGACAGATGACTAAGCCTGGGTGTAAGTGGCACAAAGCAATAGATTTATGGCCTGAATGGAACAAAAAGGGAATGGAAGAAAATTTCACTTTAGTTTCTTCAGAGGAGCTCAAGTCTTCACCACAGCTTCTGTCTCAGACTCTTTAGCTTCCAACATATGCTCTTTGGATACTGATAGGACTCTGCAGCGAGCTCCAGGTGTTCCACCTTCAATTGGACCACTTGGTTCTCCAGCACTGACAGCAACTTCTGCATTCTTTCACACTTGGCCTTGCAGGCAGCCATTGTAAATATTGTATACATGGAGACAGAGAGACAGAGTTACATTAAATGTTTCTCTAGTAACAGACTAACTAATACAGGTCCTAATGTCAGTATTTCTTAAAATTACACCAGATTGTATGTAATGTGATACAGGAAGGAGAAACTCTTGCAGGGGTTATAAGTGACTTCCCTCTAAGAGAGATGGGAAAACATTAAATTAATGGTTTTGAAGAGAGCATAACAGAACAGTGTATTCAACCACATAATGCCTCATACAGGATTTTGGTACTTGAGTTCCCAGAAATGTAGAAACATATACATTTATCCTTACATCCTGATGCTTTCATTATTGCAGGATGTTCTCTG
>PVKN010039797.1:0-10826 GCA_004027915.1 Capromys pilorides
AGGAGGAGGAGGAGAGAAGAGAAGAGAAGAGAAGAGAAGAGAAGAGAAGAGAAGAGAAGAGAAGAGAAGAGAATTCAGTTGCACACACATTTGCTCTGTGGTAAACAGAAGGGAGATATTTATGATGTTTACTTTACGTGGCTCCACAAATAAGAAAGGAAGTGGAAGCTGGAAGGATATGATCGGAAGCGTTGGGAAGCTAACTTAAGGCTGCGAACAGCCTGGACTTTTAGCACATACTTTCATTCAAAAGGCAAAGAGAGAAAAACCTGCCTTCATCACTGTTAAAGTAGAATTTTTGTTTTTCTTTTCTGATCCAAAATATTTTTTAAAGGAAGTGTATTTTAGAGAAAGAATAAATCCATTCAGGGTTTGAAAAAAATTAGCAAAGCCCCAAGCGTTGAAAAGTACTGCGACTTCTGAAGCAGAAGTGAACGGAGGACGGCGGCGGGCACCAGCGCCGAGCCAGGGAAGGGCCGCGAGCGCTCCGAGGGAATCTGATTGATCACACAGAGATGGAGCGGAAAATGAAACCTAAACGCGGACTGTTTTTAACTGTTCCTCAGAAAGCCGGCTTACCCCTGGAAGATACAAAAGATGAAAGATCTGTTATACAGGTCTGGCCTTAACTTGCCCTTGATCACCTAGCAGAAAAGCTTAATTACAAGGCATAGAATGCAGAGCTAGATTAGTATGATGAGCTGCAAGAGGCTTATGCTAACAGCCTCCAACATTGCCAGTTTCACCGGTATCCCACTACAATTATGGAACGCTGGACTATATGTACAACTACTCCCTCTTTGTACAAAGAGAAGATAACATTTTTTTTTGTTTTTCTTTTTCTTTTTTCTCCTCCTCTACTAATATAGATTAGAAAATTTATCATGTCTACACCCTGTGCTCTGTACTATGAGGACAACAATATTCAATGTATCAATTATTATGAATACACTACTAACGTGTTTTGAAACTATCATAATGTTATTTCTTACTAAAAATTAAAAAAAATAAAAAATAAGAAAAAAGAAAGCCGGCTTACCCTACCCCTTCTAGCTCTGAGGTGAGCAGAAGGAGGTGGTACTGTGCTGCTTGAGGTTCTGGACTAAAGAGCAGAAACAGCAATGCAGGAGGAAACACAAATTCTAGGCTTGGAAACTGCACTTCGATTTCTCAGATATATTCTCAGTGGCATGCGGGACACTTGGTGACAGCTGTAGGAACAGTTAAACTTCAGGACAAAATTCAGCAAAGCAGAGTGGAAATAAAAATCGGGAAGCAATCACAAGAAGCAGAAGGCATGAGATAGCCTGGGACCCAGGGGCAGAGAGGCAGTGCAGGCACACGGGTAAGATCGGGCCAGCTTCACATGGCGCCAGCAGCTTCAGGCCCCGGCTGGCTCATGCCCACACCCTGCCAGAGAGCACATTTTGACGCTCATGGATCTTATTCTGGTCCTGAGCCTCAAGTTTATTGTTTTTACATTTATTCTTACAGGGCTGTAGCACGTAATGCTCGTGCTCAGAGTAAGGCGTCAGCCCATGTTCCTAACACCTCGTAGTTCTGTCTCTGTCTTTCTACTCCCCATCAGTGGGCCCATTTCCCATCAGAGAAGCTCTATCACCCTCTCTTCTATTATCAAAAATCAGCAGCTGCATGATACTTCCTCTGTTTCTGTGATAACCCAAACCCAGTCTGAGTAATACATTTTCACCATTTTGCATGAGAAATCCTGACTGGTTTGAGACTAGCTTTAAGACAATCAGCTGCAGTTGGGAAGTCTTGATGAGCACTTGTATTTTTATTTATTTATTTATTTTTATTTTATTTTATTTATTTATTTATTTATTTATTTTTTGCGGAATTGGGGATTGAACTCAGGCCCTTGCACTTATTCTACTGAGCTACCTCCCCAGTCCAGCACTTGTATTTTTAAAGAACATAGACTTACTTCATTTTCTTTAGAGATGAGACGTTGCACCTGACCCTGGTCCTTAGGTTTCACTGATCACAAGGCGGGGACACCAGGTAACACGCACTGTCCACCCAGTTAGCCTTGAAATCAGACACAAGGCAGAGCTTTTCCTTTTCAGGTATGAGCCCCAAATGCTGTCCCTAAATGTTCTCACACAGATGATCCTTGAAGAACATGCTTGGATCTGTATTTATACGAGGATTTTTAAACTGATAAGAATGAATACTACACTTGATCTTAGCCAAAAGGTGGAGAAAGGAAGCCATATTAATATGCTGAGCTGTAGAAGGCTCAGGTCAACAGCTTCTTTTTTTTTTTTTTTTTTAACAGCTTCCGACTTTGCCAGTTCTGCTGATAACCCACTACTATTATGAGCTATTGGACTATACATACAGCTACTTTCTCTTAGTTCAATGAGAAGAAAGAGTTGTACTAATAGTGTTTAGAAAAGACACGATGTCTACATCTTGTACTCTGAACAACTAATATGAACACAGCAATATGCAATGTACTAATTATTGTAACTGTCCTACTAACCTGTTCTGAAACTGTTTTATTATTATTTCTTTGTCAGTAAAGTTAATAAAATTAAAAAATACATATGAAGATTATTTTTCCTAGATTTGTGACAACTTGAAGAGACTCGTAGACAAAAAAAACATGCAGCTGAGAAGAATAAAAAATGTCAGAAGGTACGCCAAGAATGCACAGAATATATATAGACTATGGGCTGTTTTATCATTTACTATGACAAAATTGATTTTGAAAAGTCAAAATCTCTCAGAACATGCACATAAATGCTGACTGTACATGTCATGCCCCGTAGCCTAGAAACACAGGAGCGAACGTAAAGATGCCTATTACATCATAGTTGTAGAAACTACTCCAGTACAAGTTCTTCTCACGCAAGTATTTCTTAGACACCCTCCCATCTCCTGCAGTGAGTCCAAGGCTGCCTATACTTAGGAAGATCACCTGTGACCTGAATTGTCTCTGCTCATTAATTGAGAAAGGCCAATTGTCCCCGCGCAAAAATTGTGCATTACAGTAAAAAATGACCTCTTGCTGTTCTTAAGTGTATCTTCCAGCATATCGTCACGCACGGGGTATGGGCTCATTGGCAGTTACTGTTAACCATCGGGCTTCCAGCCAAGGCTGAACACTAGCGGCTGAGTGCTGGGAGCCACCAATGTTATAAACAGATTGTGGACAGCATGAACGTGGTATCCGAGCTGTGCTGTTCGTTATTTGCTGCTTATCTAATAACCAGACATAGCCACTTGCTCCATATTGCTGTTTTCTGAATCTGTGAGCCCCACTTAAGTTCTTCCCAGCACGAACTGCCAAGATGTCCTCATCTTACCCGCTGGAGCTCGCTCTCTGCGAATCGGCTTTGCCAGCGTCCTCTGAATGCAGCCTTCGGAGTCATCGTTCTGTAACTCGAACACCTGCTCCCAGCATCCTCTGTTGATCTCTTTGATCAAAGTCTGATTCATAGAAACTAAATTTCATATCAAAAGAACCTCACAAGTAGCAACAGCTCTCTCCTGTGGCCTTCAGTGTAGCTGTTCATGAGCTTCCCAAATCAACAACAAGGTCATTTGAACCCTTTATTTTAAATATGGATTATGATCAAGGCCGGATCAAAGCCATACCTACAATCTAGGGTCCAAAGACGTGACACTGGCCCAGCTGTTGCACCTATGCATTGCTTATCCTGGGTAGAGCCATAGGCTGAGAGTGTTGTGGTAAGATGTAGTAGAGTTTTGTGGCATAACCACAATAGGGATACTGCGATAGGGTGTCGCTCCTCAATAAAAATATCACAGAACTACAGGAAGTTTCAGATTAAGGAAATCAAAACATTTCTGCCTCATGTAGAACATCTGCAAATGAGTTTAAGGGTTTTGCATACCATCTACAAGGATCTCCAGAACTTCAGGGATCCATGGGCCACGTAGGAGCCTGTGTTTTACTTGAGGAAGCAAAAGAAACTAGACTTCCACTCACTGTCAGGGCCTGAGACAAACACAGGCATGGTTCTCCTGCAGGCCCTGACATAACTGCCCTCTTTGAGCACAAAGCTCACCATCCTAGCAAGTATCTCAGACCCTACCTTGTAGAAACCACAGCACGTAAGAACTAGATGCTGAAATGGGCCTGTTAGTCTCAAAAGACTCTGTGTGCATTCGTCTCTAGAAATGGTAACCGCACTGAAAAGCCAGCATCTGTGCCTGTCTGCCTTCCACACCTCAGACTAAGCACACCTTACTACCGGCCTACACATTACCTGGAAACCCAGTTTCTGAAAAACCTGAGAATTACAGTCCATAGTTGTCCAATATCTAAACATAACAGTTACTAGAAGGAGAATGGAATATGCACTGGGTGTCAATCTACTCCATTTACAGAGGGTGCCAAGTATATTTTGTAGAACCCAAATGCATATGTTCCTACCAGATACAACAACCAATTAACTACAAAAGACTGGCATTAGACATAATGATCTCAGTGGAAGTACAGTCATTTTTTAAAATTTGATTTAACAAATCTTGAAAATGAATGCAAATTGTAAACCTGGTGCATTGTGCTCTGGCCTGGGAGTGCAGCTCAGGGCCAGAGCATTTGCCTACCAGGCACGGCCCTGACATGCCCTGCAGCACGGCAAGCAGAGAGGAAAAATAGACAGGCAAGAGAGAACGCATCGGCTCAGAAGCACGCATGGGGAGCAATACTGAGCAGCCATATACGCAGGAAGCGTCAGGTTGTGTGTTCACAACAAACCCTGTGAGAGAGCTGTCCACACAGCTGTCCACGTCCAGACCCCCACAGTCATCACTTTCCCACTTAACTTTGGGAACAAATGTCCAGGCTTCTCCTAAGGTCAAGTCAACCCAACCTTCTAGGTTCCTGAAGACTCTGGATGACTCTGATGTATGTCTAAGTGAGCACTACTGATTTGTGTCCCATAAAACTGTGTCCCTCAGAAACATAATTCATGGTCAAACATGGGGGAACTGCTGGACCCATGGGTTTGGCCTGGGATGGAATTCCTGAGGAAACAATGTAATTGTCAGGGTGATCTCTGACTTGGACAGCCTTATTCATTTGAACAAATAAGATTATCTGATGATCCACTGGTAATATTTTTTAAAGGTGAAAGAAAAGTCAGATTTTAAATGGAAGGTTTGCCTTTTATAATTACAAATAAGGATTGGTTTAGAATTAGCTTTAAAGCTTAAAATTACTATTTCCTTTGGACCAACGCTTGTACTTGTTTTGAGCAAAGGAAGAAATTTGGGAGAAAATTTTCTTAAAGTAATAACTTTGGCAGTTTTGAAATATTTGCATTCATCACTAGGAAAATGTGATCTGTTACAAATAGGCTGTATGTAAATATTGCATCTTTACACCCCCCAAATATATTGCAATTCTTCATTCAAATAGAAAGATGTATTCTGGAATTTATTATGGTCAAATAGTTAAATATGCGATGAATATTTTGTGAAAATCTATATGAATTCTGCAGTTCTTCTTAGCATCAGGCATTGTGTGTCACCCTCTATAAACACTTCATAAATCATTTTGTGGGAGGCTCATACAGGACCAAGCCAACAAGGGGAAAGACAATCAGTACCAAGTGAGAAAAATCCCATTACTCATCGCTACAGAATCTTCCTTATGTGAACCGAGGAGGTTTCCGCGCTGCTAAGCAGTTTTCTAGGGTGGATCTGCATTCCTCGTATTTTTCTTTCTCCCTTCATCATTTATAATATGTTCCACAGGGATTTTGTAGATATCGATCATTTGCTCTATTTATCTAGTGAAGATTTCAAACTTTATAAGTTGAAAGACAAAGATTAAAAGCTATAAAAGTGAGAAAAAAGTACATTGCTAGTGGAACAAAAAGAAGAAAAATTAATGTGGTGGGTTTAATAATCTTGTTATTTATAACTTTAAATAAAACAAAAGCCCTATGTCTCACATTTTCCTCCTGAGGCAGCTTATCCTTGCTTGGGGCCCTTCTTATAGCTCCTGAACTGAAATATTTTACAGTCCCACTCCAAAGTACCTACTTCTTCACATTCTTAATTCAACAGAATCTTATATGCCAAGTAACGACTAAGCTATAATACTGAAAAGAAGTGTGTTTGAGCAATGACGAAATGTCAGGATACTTTGTTATTCTTAGAGAAAAATGTAAATATTTGGATATTTGGACATTTTTGTTACATCCTCCCTCTTCAGACTCTCCTTTATCGGTCAGCAGAGTGGCTGACACAGAACACATTGCTTCAGATGCTGTGGCACTGTTTTAAAAACCAAAAGACACATTTACAGCCAGGCTTCTAGAATCTTCCAGGTAGAAACCTGACAGAGATGGAGAGGCACAGGGGAGGCTGCAGGAGGCTTCAGGCATATTGCAGGAGCTGGAAGAGGATGTGCTTTGCTCTGCTGTATATAAATGCTGTGTCTATGCTCTGGCAGAGATCCTGGAAGCCCATGACCCATGCCAATGGCTGAGTGCTTTCCCTGAAGAGTCCTGCTGTGCAGTCTTTCTCTCAGCAGCCTTTACCTGGTGGTGTCTAGGTGGTTTCTAGCCACCAGCCGCACGGGTTCCTCCAAGCATTCTCTCAGTCATACAGCAGTCTCTGCTGAATCTTCTGCTTCAACCCATTGGTGGATTCTATGATCTGCATCTCAAAACTAGCCAAGCAGACACCAGGAAACATGGGGACCCAGTCCTGTTGCACATGTTAGGAACTAGAGCTGGAGCTCCACAGTGGACTCACGTAGGCCAACCCTGAAACCACTCAGGGGGAGCTGCCGTGGGACTGAGGCTGTGGCCAGGAAGCCATCCCCTCACACCAGACTCTCAGGAGATTTTCTGTCTCCATCTGATCTCCCCCACTGAAAGCAGGTGTGGCTATGGTTCAACCCTGGCTATTCTTGGGCACCCACAATTTCAGCTGCCTTGTATTTGATGAAGGGAAAATGTGAAGTTACCTATTGATCTTGAAGTACATTCACACAATGGGGTCACCTAAATAATTGGTCATAGTCAGACATAGGCTAGTTCCAGCCTAAACACCAGAATCTAATTGCGCTTAACACAGCACATGGACCTAACGTACCCAGAGAAATCCTATGGTTTGGTACTAGGTGACTCCAGGCCAACACACACTTATTGTAAGATTCTTTCCTCTCTTTTGCCACCAGGACTTGTTTCTCTAAGAACTGGAGCCTTTTTATCTTACGTTATAGACTGGGGACAACACACCATCTCACAGAACAACCTTTAGAATTCAGACTTAACCCTTTGTGGGTTAAGTGATTAGCCTGCCCCAACATCTGGGAGATATTCACAAGTTCCGGGCACGGAGCACGCGTTTCACGTATGCCTGGGCCCTCAAGATGAGAAACACGGCCATACTCAGCCGGCTGTGGGCAACCACGGTACTTCCACACACAGGGATATTCCTATTTGCTAGTAGGCAATCTGTCCTATCAACTTGATCTATTAAGGCCAGGTTGTGTTTGTTAGTAGCAGCCATCAGAAAATAAAATCACTATATTTTGGTAATATAGCTTATCCCTGCCAAGTTGTAGATGAGCTACATCAGCCCCCAAGCCCTGGAGTGCACGCAGACAGCGCTGGCATCTCCTGCTCCTCCCTCCTGCCCCTGCAGCCCCTGCCACAGCACCCACTGCCTTCTTCACATCATTAGCGGGCGGATTAGTAGGGCAGTGCCCGGATCAACAGTTCCTCTTTATTGAACATTGAGGACTAACTAATAGAATAATACTTGATGACTGGGATGCACTCTTAGCAGTCACTGTCCCCCAGCTCCAGGCCTGATAGCCCTGCCAAGTCTCCTGATGGTCCTGACGCTGCTGATGACCCCGAAAGATGAAGGCTAACTTCAGTACGGTGGGCTCCTGCACCCAGCGACCAGCGTGTGGCTCAGGCGTCGCAGCCCTCGGCACAAAGGGAAAGCACAGCCTCAATGAATTCACGGGTCACTACCTGGAAAGAACAAGAGCCAGGGAATAGCATTAGCCACTTCTTCACGGAGAAGTTGGTGAAATTCCTTCTGCACGCGCTGCCAAGGCTGTGGCTCTCTGCTCGCAGCTGGGACCACGCCCTTCCCACGCATCGCGACAGCTGTCCTAGTACCGGCTGCAGGACTCTCCAAGAGAAGCCAATGCGTGTTTTCAGTTCACTTCCAAGTTTTGTAAGAACACCTGCAATAGGAGTAATTCATTTCTCCATCGCCTAATGGTAAGAGTTTAGGAGAGTTAGTTTTCAGGCTGGTGGTAAGCACACAGGCATCCAGAAAAAGGACAGAGCGATCGAATCATCTACAGGCCTTGTCTACGTAATATTTATATCTGTGGACCAAGACTGGCTGCAAACCAAGAGCGCTGTGAGGTGGGCGGAGCAGCCCACGTGGTCACCAGTGAGCCCTCCGGAGGGGCTGTGACAAGCTTCGCATTGCAGAGATTCCCTGCCAGTGCCAAGGGCTTAGACAGAGTGTGCGGACTGCACGCAATGACGGCAGCTTGCGGGTTCATGATTTTTTTGTGGAAAAAAATAGAAGCAGATTAAAATGTATTAGAATTAAGTTTACAGATAGGCAGGGAGCAATGGTTTTCAGGCAGAGGTCTGAGTTTTTAGGACACTAATTCAACCTTTCTCTTGCTCCTATGTCTATGGGGTCTGGCTAGAAAAACTTGAGGAGTTGTTCCCACCAGTCCTTTACCTATAAGCTTATCAGGGATGGCTCTCATTTAGCATATTTAATTCTAAGACAGAAGCCTCTTGGCATGTGATGTTCGAAAAGTAATCAAACTTTAGTCTTCAATATGCTCCAATGTGTTTACATTAGTTAAAGAGCCTGTTTATAATCAGAGTAAAAAATGTTTTCCTTGTTTAATAGGAATTATCCTTTCATAATTCTTTCAATAGGAACACACTTTCATTGTGAACGGACTTGTTTAGGTCCAGCAGTAATGATCCGGCAAGTCGCAAGCAGCCCGGCATCAGTTTGTGTTTTACTCCTCTAGATTCATTCAAAGATATGCTCATCATCAAAAGAACCAAAAGAAGCAGAGTTTGAAAAAGACTCACAACTACATTCTAACAAGCTACAAAAGGAATAGGAACCCTAACCTTGAACCACAGTGCCCCCTGGCATAGGGAACAGGTGGTAAACTGATTTTGCAAACAAAAATCTAAAACATTCCTCTGAAGAGTGTAGTGGAGGGGTGGTGAGTCTAGTAATGTGTGAGACATTCAAATAGCTAAGCATGCAGATAATGACACAAATGGGGGACTATTCTGAGCATTTAGATATGAAGATGAGCTTCAAGACAGTGAATGTGAAGGTTATCACATATGACTTGCTCAATGAAATAGTACACTATGGTTCTGCTGCTCTTAATGGAATGCATCAAATAAAATGTTCAGTTTGGGCTTTGTTTTACCATATACTTACACATTTTAAACATTTAAATCAGATATTGATTTGTGGCTTATTGATCTGATGATATTTCAGCCTAAGATAAAAGCTATCCCAATATTCTGGTCTGAGAGTCGAGTCAAAAAAAAAAAAAAATCCCACAGATCTTTCATTTCTAAGTCATGTTCTCAGGTAACATATGAGGAGACTTTTGGAATGAAGAAGACTTGGGAGAGTAGATGTTTTAATGATACATCCAGTGAAAATGCCTCACTTTATGGAAGAACAGCAATAGTGAGGTAGGAGGAAGCATCAGGGAGTGGACTCTTTTGGGGAGGAGACATGTTTGCTCCTAGGACCAACACTTAAGATATGAGTCATAGATAGACTCCTCCCTTGGTATTTTAATCATTTGTGAGTGACGTCAGTCAGCTCTTAACCCCCAACGCCCTTCAAATAGAGTTAGGAAAACTACTGAGACCATGGACCCTCGGCTTTACCTACCTGAGTTCACAAGACACGCGTTTCAGTTCCATTATTTTTTTACAGAATACAAAATGGTAAAAAAATAGAAATGATAAAAAATTTCATTAAACCAAATAACAGGAATTTGAGAATGTTTGTTGTATTGCATAATGTTATCTTCGAATTGGCAAAGGTTTGGGAGCTGATTGTATCTTTAAAGCTCAAAATATGAGCTCAGATGACGGCCTTTCTTCTGAAATATGATGCGTGTCACGGTCCCTTGCCTGTGGTCTTCTGGCTCTGACACAGGGGCGGCATAAATGTGAGGAATTTGGATTTTCCACAACAGAGAGAAAAGCTCACTCTGCTTTAGCATATGGAGGTGACTCAGATGTTGCCTTCCTTCTGCAGAACCTCCTGTCCCTCAGGTCTCCCCAGGAAGGTTCTCTTGCTCCTCTTTAGGATCTGCACTATTGTAGACTACTAATACCCAGGGGGAGAGCAGGGGAGGGGGCAGATACTGCGCTTGCCAGGCATGGGAGCCAAGCAGTGAGACAGAGCACTGTACAGTAAGACAATAAGAGGGCTGCCCTATGGGGTGTAGAGATTCTGTCTTCTTCATATAGTATCTATCTATCTATCTATCTGTCATCTATCATCTCTCTATTATGCGTTCCTTTGTCTTTATTTATTGTGGTCCTGAGATGCAAGATCTTCACATCAGACTACATTGCCTTTCCCTTCACTTCCTTTTCCTTCTCCTCCCTTCCCTTCCCTGCCCTCCCCTCCAGTCCCATCTCCTCCCTGCCCCTTTCCTTCCCTTCTCTTCCCTCCTTTTCCCTCCTCTCCCCTTCTCTCCCTTCCCTTCCCCTTCCCTTCCCTTCCTTTTTCTTGTCTTCCCTTCCCCTCCCTGCCTCTCCCTTTCC
>PVKN010039798.1:0-10826 GCA_004027915.1 Capromys pilorides
GTAAGTTTTAATGCCTACTAAGCCCTCTTAAGTTTTCCTTTTTAACATAGTATTCCCTAATTTATGACCATAATGCAGTTGCAATAAAACATCTCTATCAATAAGGTTTCTCATAGGATTAGATAAGTTGCTACTTATTTCCATGAAGAAAAGTAGACATTTGAGTATGGAAATTATGAGGACCAGGAAATCTGTGAAGAAGGAAAGCTTAACAGGGCTTAGTAGGCACCAAAACTATTTACAAGATAAGAGGATCTAACTGTACAGTTGTTTTTCTTTTTTTGTATTTTAGGGAAGGGTCTACAGGGTGTTCAGGGTCTCATTCCTAGATCAGACTCATAGTGATCTGCCTGTTTACAGCCTCCCAAGAGCTGGGATTACAGGTGTGTCCCACCACGCCCAGTCTCAATTGCCTTCTGGGCCGCACAGTGGGCCCAACCTTCTTGCAGGTGCTTTAATCCACTGAGCTATTTGGCCAGCCCTACTCACTATATAGTTCAGACTGGCCCTAAACTCACAGTGATCCTCTTGCCTCAGTTTCCCTGTTGCTGGGATTTACAGGTATACATTCTCACACCTGGCGCTTTTGTATTACTTGAAGCCAGGTCTTACTAAATTGCTTACAATTTGTAATTCCCCCTCAGTCTTCCAGAGTGTGGCATTCAGACCTGCAGAGCATTTTCAGCATGAATAGGAGTTAAATTTCCCACATGCTTTTCAGCATCAATATATACAATTATGATTTTTTAATGTGGAAATTTCTAAAGCAGGGATAGTCAAACCCTCTGCAATGTCTAGCATTGAATATTATGACTTCTACATACAACTTCCTCAATTTGAATAATTTGTAAATACACTGAAAGGTAACAGAATTTAGCCTGCATGGCTAAATGGCTACAAACCAATTGACAGAGAATAAATACCAAAACTAATTTCAGACTTATTGATCTTCCATGCTTTCATCCTGTCAATAGGCTTCAGTCACCCTAGATACAAAAATGGCTTACTGTACCAGACTATGCAACAATAGCTAGTCCACAGAAAATATACTGTATACAATACAGCAAAGAGCTAGCTACATTCTATAACTCAAAAACTCTTTGCGTCTGTTTATGAATAAAGCTACAGCAGACAGATCTGGTGTGTATTTTAAACTGTCAGTCAAAATAAAAATTAAAGAATTTTAAATTTATTATCTTTTTTTTTTTTTTTTTGGAGACAGGATCTCGCGATGGAGTTCAGGCTGGCCTTGAACTTATGTAGCCCAGGCTGGTCTCGAACTCGCATTGATGCTCCTGCCTCAGCCTCCCAAGTGCTGGGATCACAGGCATGAACCACCATGCCTGACCTTAAATTTATTATCTTTTAATCTGAAAAAAAAAAAGATGACAAGGTATACACTGCTTGTTTGCCTGTTTTAAGATACAGCCTTGCTATGTAGTCCAGGCTAACCTGGAGCTCACAGCAATCCTGCTGCCTCAGCCTCCTGAGTGCTGGGCTCACAGGCATGTGCCACCACACCTGGCTCAAGGTACCACTAACACTTTAATCTGTTTAAACAAAAGGAAGGTGGGGAGACATTTCCCACGGCCTACATATTATTATAGGTAAATGAAAAGAAAGGCTCAGGTATGATTTATTTAACTACTAATAGCTATATGAGTAAAAGAAAAATAACCCACCAAGATGCCTGAAGAGGATTTCTTCATGAAACATACTGTTGAGTAACCAAACCTATTTTAGAAACAGTAGTCCTTTAATTTCACTCCTTATTTAAGCTATATTCTGAAATATATGAAAATAACAAAAATGAATGCATTTAAATTTTTAACTCTCATTTCTTCTTTTTTTGTATTTTAGGGAAAGGTTTATAGGGTATTCAGGGTCTCACTACTAGATCGGACTCATAGTGATTCACCTGCTTACAGCTTCCCAAGACCTGGGATTACAGGTGAGTGCCACCACACCCAGTCTCAATTTGCCTTTTCAGGGTGCCCTGGGGGCAGGCGCAGGGATCAAACCTCCATCCCCTGAGCCTGCCCTCAGGTGCTTTTAATCCACTGAGCTACTTGGCCAGCCCTTTTTAAAAATTTCCTTCTTTTTTTTACTGTGTGTACGTGCGTGCGTGCGTGCGTGCGTGCGTGTGTGTGTTCAGGGACTGAACTCAGGACCTTGTGCTTGCCAGGCAAGCACTTAGTCTAAGGAGGCATCTCCCCAGCCCTTTTAACTCTCATTTCAAAGAATCTTTAAGCAATAGCCAAGAACTTATCTTTCCTATATATATACTATTTTCTGCAACAAGGTATGTGATTCTAAAATCAAGATATGAATAATATGAGATGTAAATATCAGATCAGTCATTAACTTCTCATAGTTCCTCACTAAGCACAAGAGAAGGTCTGGTCATATATGTCCATTGCAAACAATATTAATGAACAAGTGTACTCTGTTTCCCAGGTTTTTGTTCTTTCCCCTCCAAGCAAATGTTTCAGTATATTCTAGCCAATTATGGTTTATAGTTTTATTTCCCATTCTTTATTTGTCTATATACATTATGTTCTGTACAAAAATGGAAAATCAGTCAAGAATGAAAAACCAAGCAAAGGAGTAGTGAACACAAAATCTAAAATTAATCTACACCAAATGTAAATGTCTATGTTGCAAGGGTAAGGTTGTAGTTCAATACATGCCATGTTGGGAAAAGGGAAAAAATAGCTACTGAGCAGAGGAAAGAAAGACAATTTTGAAGAATGAAATCTGACAGGCAAATGGGATAGAAAAAGGGATAAGAAAAACAATGCATGAATGACATTTCTGTCTGCCTAAAATCACTGTGCTCTCACCAGGTGCTGCCTCCTTGGTCTCCTAATTAGACTACAAAATAAAGAGCACAGAAGTATCTGCTCTTTTCATTTCTACTGGTCAAATATCAAAAAATTAAACAGCAATCATGTCCTAGACTGGCATGCAAAGATCTGAGTACAGAGCAGTGCTTTTCATGCTTAAGTGCAATGTACCCTCATTACTCAAGGTTTTTCCTTTTCTACCTCACTGTCCCTTTGCCCTCAAATCCTCCTTGATTACTACAAATACATGTTTACTTCTATTTATAGCCCAGGCAAATAAATTCTACGCGAGGGCTTTCTTGCATGAGATTGTAATGACAGTGAGAAAACACCCAAATGATTTCTTAATTCTCACCTCAAAATCAGTTCACACAGCTGTGAAGATGCTGGCACCTTTCACTCCTCTATGTGTAACACCTGACTCTAGTCCTTAATCTGACAATTCAAACATTCTGATATGTTTCCTAATGAGACTGCTTCTCAACATACCCTGGAAGAGTATGACATTTGAGGCAGCTGAGCACTTTGTCATTTTTGGCAACCACTCACATGGGAAATATTGCTTCTTGTAAGAAGCTTGGCAATAGTTTTTCTTCCTAACTGGCAGCACTGTTGCATTTCCAGGGACAGAATCATATAGTAAAATATATGCAAATTCTTTACTAATTGTGATAAAGCTAATTCTTTACTAATTGTAATAAAGCCAATGTAACCTCAAGAAAAGTTCTTTTGTTAACTAGTGGCTGTACATTATTCCACTTTCAAAAAATATACTGTCCAACTGTTGTTTAGAGAAACAAATTTTCCATCAACATAATCTATGTATCATGAAATCTAAACCAAAAGTGATACTAAATTGTAAAAAGCTATATCCAGGAAAGTTGAAAAACCTGTAAAACATGCAAATTTCTTAAATAATAGTAATAATAAATTATCTAGAAAAAAAACACACAAAAAGAAACTAAACCCAACTCAATAATCAATTTTAGTATATGTGCTGCTGAAGTAAGCATCCAACTCAATCATCAAAACCAGAGGGCTTTCGGGTTAGCTCAGTGGTTTAAGCGCCTGCTCGGGCAATCCCAGTCAGACACAGAGGACAGTGGTTTGATCCCCAGACCCACCCTTAAGGCAACCTGAGACACTCCCCAACACACACACACACACACACAAAAAAAAACTAGAGGGCTGGAGAGATAGGTCAGTGGCTCAAGCGCCAGCCTGACAAGTGCAAGGTCTGAGTTCAATCCCTACTACAAAAAAATAAATAAAATAAAAATAAAAAATAAAAACCACAGATGAAGTTTTAGGGCCAGCAAGATAGTTCAGCAGACCAAGTGCCTGCTGGGCAAGTGCAGAGACTAAGGTTCCAGCCCTAGTGCCGCATGCTGCACTGGCTCTGCCCCCAGGCACGCTGAGATGGCCACCAGGCCCAGGCATGGTGAAGCACACCTATAATCCCAGCACTGGCGAGGGTGAAACCAGGAGGATCATAATGAGTCCAAGCTGCATAATGAGACTCTACCAAATACATTTTAAAAAAAAACTAGAGGAATACTGTATAGAAGATGAGACATGAAAACTGTTCCTGAAATATTTGTACTAACAAATATTCTCCCACACTCAATAGAAAAAGACAGAATACATAACCTATATCTGCAATGTTAGTACGGCATGTGCTCAATAAGGACAAAGGAAAAACATATTTAGAAACTCCTCAGCATGCGCAAAGACCTGAGTTCCACATCCAACACCCTCCAAAAACAAAAAACTCCAAAACTTTTGGAATGTCCAGTGAGACAGCTCAGAAGACTAAGCTCTTTTTAGACAAGTGCACCAGCCAAGATTCAATTCCTGGCACTGAATGCCATGCCAGCACCACATGCCATGCTGCTACAGCCCCTGGGCACACTGAGCCAGCGATAGACCCTGGGCATGGTGAAAAACAAAGCAAAGCAAAAAAATAAATAAAAACCACAATTTCCCAAAAAAACTTTTGGAACCGCCAGGAATGTATCATCCTTTAGAGTGTGAAACTCTGAGTAACTCTTTTCTATTGATACAATTTTCGTTTGACGTTTTTCTTTTTAAAACCAACTGCTACGTTCACTTCTTTTCTACCAAATGGCCTAACGTACTGAGCAACAGAACACAATGCATCCATTTTAAGGACACGGAACTGACAGTACTTGCCTGGTATGAACCATGCCCCTGGGTTCTACCCCTAGCACCATGAAAAATGAACTGTGTGACTTTTAAATATACTAGTATTGAAAAGATGTGCAACCACCACCACCACAGGCAACCTCCAAATCACACCAAGAGGGGCTGGGGAGATACCTCCGTGGCGCAAATGCCTGTCTGGAAAGTGCAAGGTCGTGAATTCAAACCCTGATCCCACAAAAAAAAAAAAAAAAAAAAAAAAAAAACCACCAAGAATAAATTCTGTATCTATTACCAGCCATTTCCCATTTGGCCCAGTTCTCCAGGAGAAGCAACTATGAATCTATTTCCTACGTCTCTGGGCTATTCTGAACATTTCTTATAAATGGAACCATTTCTAGCTAACTGGATGCACACTGAGACCATATTCTTAATAAGAAGAGGAAGAGGGATTCAAGGGAGGGTGTTACGGTTTATGTCTAGTTGTCCCCCCAAACTCTCATGCAATCATGGGGCAAGGACTTCTAGAGTTTGAGACTTGAGTCATGATCCCACTGGGATTATGTGTTTTAGTACCGATGGGGTTATCACTCTTCGTATGGCTGGGATTATTGGTGTGGCCTAAGGTGGATAGGCTGAGGAGAGAGCCTGAATGTAATATAAAGAGAGACAGAGAGACAAATGTTAGTTGTTGCTCTCTGCGCCCTGGTTGGTCTGTTGCCTCTGTCGCAATTGTTGCTGTTCCGTCGCCATGAACTGGATGCTCTCTGCCCTGTTCCACTCAGCCTTGGGCCAGCCGAATATGGACTGAAACCTCCAGCAACTGTGAGCTAAATAAGCCTTTCCTTCCTTCATTTTGAGTGTTGGGTATTTGTCCTAGCAATGAGTAAAAAGTAACTAAGACAGAGGGGAATGGCAAAAAAAGGAAGCAGCAGCAAGATATATCATGTCCACGTACAAGTTCCCTATGATGAATGTTACCATTATGTACATTTAAAACGTACCAGCTTGGGAGACAGCTCAGCGGAATAAGCACCTGCCTGGTAAGCACAAAGTCCCAAGTTCAATCCTCGGTTCCAGAAAAAAAATAAATAAAATGTACCAATAAAAATTTTAAAACCTAAATGAATAAATAAATGGAACCATACAATGTATGTCCTTTCATGTCTGGCTTCTTTAACTTAGCATGTGAAAGGGATTATCTACCTTGTAACATGTATCAGTACCTCATTTGTTTCTATGATCAAGTAATGTTAACCATATAGGGACATGACAGTTTATTTACCCAAGAACCAGCTGATGAGCATTCATGTTGCTTGTAACTTTGGGTATCATGAACAACACTGTTAATAATGTCTGTATAAAGTTATGTGGAAATGTTTTCAGGAATGCATACAAGTGCCATGAAGAGTGCTCGCCACTTTTACCGACCAGGTCAGTAGAGTTCAACTCTTCCCTTTTTCCCTCTCAGTAACACTAAGTCTGTCCTCATGGCTAAATACCCTAGCAGAGGAAGTACTGGCTTATAACGACAACTCTATGTTTAGACTTTTGAGGAACTACCAGAATTCTCTCCTAAATACCAGTTTCATTTTTATCAGTTACATATTAAGGTTCAAACCTTTCCACTTCTTTTTTTTTTCTTTTTAATTTTATTTATTTATTTATTTGCTTGTTTTGTTTGTTTGTTTCTTTATTTATTTTGTGGCTGGCTCAGCCTGCCCTGGTGGTGGGACTGGCACAGCATGTGGCGCCGGGGATCGAACCGCAGTCCCTGCAGTTGCCTGAGCTTTCCTAAGCAGGTGCTTTAGACCACTGAACCATCTTGCCGGCCCCTTTCCACCTCTTAGCATTGATTTTTATCTGGTTTTTTTTTTTACATTAGAGCCATCCTGACGGGTAAGGTGGTACCTCACTGAATTTTGAAACTCATTTCCCTGTTGATAAATTTTATTGAATATCCTTTGTACATATTTTTTGGCTATTTGCGTATCTTCCTTGGAAATTCTATTCAGACCTTTTGCATGTTTTTAAATTAACTGTCTTTTTATTATTGGTTTGCAACAGTTCTTTATATATTGTAGATATAAATGCTTTAGCAGGTGATGATCTATACTTTCGCCTATCCTGTGGGCTATCTTTTTGCTTTCTTGATGGTATGCTTTGAAGTACAAGTTTTAATTTTGATTAAATTCATCTATTTTTGTTGTTGTTGTTGTTGCTTGTGCTTTTGAGGCCATAGCTAAGAAACCACTGCCTACTCTAACGTCACAGATATTTTTTAAAGTGGTATCAGAATTAAACCAAAGCTTTCACACTGATCTCCATCCCCAGCCCTTCATATTTTTACTTGGAGACAGTAAGACACTATATGTCACTGTGTTGCATATCACTCTTGCCCTAGCTGGGCTCTAGTTATTTTTACATATGGTACAGAGGTAGGCATTATTTTTAAATATTTTAAAGGCTAAAATTGGCTTAATCCTTTTATTTCCATATCTTCATTAACATTAGCCAGTAGAAAGTATACAACCCCAGGCAGGGGAGACAAGAGTAACCCGGAAGTTGCAACTACCATCATGAGCCTCCTCAACAAGCCCAAGAATGAGATGACCCTAGATGAGCTGCAGAAGTGGGAGGAAGAGGAATTTAACACAGGTCCACTTTCTGTGCTGACCCAGTCAGTCAAGAGCAACACCCAGGCGTTCATTAACTGCTGCAACAACAAGAAACTCCTAGGCTAGGTGAACTCCAGTGCCTTTGACAGGCACTGCAACATGGTGCTGAAGAATGTGAAGAAGATGTGGACTGAGGTCCCCACGGGTAGCAAGGGCAGGAAGAAGTCCAAGCCTGTCAACAAGGACCGCTGCATCTCCAAGATGTTCCAGAGCAGGGACTTGGTCATCATGATGCTGCAGAATCCACTCATCGCTGGCAAGTAGGGGCCACTTCCTTGCTGTCAGCACCCATTCCTGCCCCTTAAAGACCTGCCCTTCATCACTGTACTGATAATAAAGCACTGCTTACATGCTTACCACTTAGTAAGCAGTTCAGCTGAGTTCAACTATTAATTATTGTCCATTAGAGAGACAATGCACATAAATAAAGCCACACGAATAACTTTATGAAACACTTTCACCTTTAGAGTTTGAAAGTTTCAACTAAACATGACTACTACTGTTTTAACAATTAAGATGCATATATGCCTGCTCTGTGCTTTGCTGTGAGCATTCAACAGAACAAATCAATCAGTGAAGACAGATGTGTCACGGTATACAAAATTCAAATTAGATAAATTTATCTTTTAGCATGCTAGAGTTCTTGCCTTCTCTGCAAAGTGATGCTTTAGAATCAAGGAAGCATGAATTTCATGCAAAATTCATAATACTTTTATTTTTTTCAGAACCAGGATCTAACTCAGGACCTTACACTTGCCAGGTAGCAGTAATACTTATTAAATTCAACTTTCAAGGGGCAAGATTTTGGATGATTTTACTACTTTAAAATTTCTAAATTATGAAACAAATGATCATATCAGCCAGGAGTGATGGTACACACCTGTACGTATACCTAGTACTCTGGGAGGCTGAAGCAGGACTGCAAATTAGAGCAGCCTTGACAATTTAGCAAGACTCTGTTTCAAAATAAAATTTAAAAAGGGAAGGGGACCCAGTATTTCACCTGCATATACCCCCAAAATCACTTCAGAAATGTAACTACTATAAGCTCATCATTGGGCTGAGGGAGTTCTTTTTGAAGGTCTCACTGTTTAGTTAAGGCTGTTCTTGAGCTCACTTTGTAGCCCAGGCTGGTCTTGAACTCGCAATGATTCCCCACCTCATCGCTTAATTTAATAAAAGTCCATTTTAACCCTTATTTAGAGTAAAACTATGAACTAGGACTAAAAAATGAACTTTTAGAAATAAGTATGAGTACATATTTATGGGTGTACTAGAAGGCAAAGACAGAGGATTTACCTATCAAGCCACCTAAGTCTTCAATATTTTCAAGATGAGGAGGTATGGGGCTGGGGAATATAAGCACCTGCTGACAAGTGCAAGGTCCTGAGTTCAATCCCCGATACCACCAAAAACAAAGGTAAGTTAATTAAATTAAAATTGAAAATAAAAATAAGAACATAATGTTAAGTGAAATAAGTTGGACACATAACCTTAAATATTTTTATGGCTTTTTTGGTATAGGAGATAAAACTTAGGACCTTGAGCTTGCCAGGCAGGCACTTACTCCACTGAATTATTTCTCCAGCCCTTATAACTTTCAATACTGCATGGTTTTTCTTATATGAGAAGTAAGGAGAGCTTTTTCAAAACAAGAAACAAGAGATGGAGGGAGAGGAAGGAAAGGGGTTAGAAAAAAAATGAAAAAAATGATGAAGATAACTTTTGCAAATACGAAGGAGATTTAAGTGTTGGAGTAAGCAGAGAGGAGAGCGGTGAGGGAAGAAAAAATAAAAGAATTAAGATGTATTGTACATATGTAGCAACTCTCCATGATAAATGTAGTAATTATATACTGTGAACAGGTACTAATGAATAAATGTATTGGTATCTAATCACATTTTCAGATTAAAATATGTTATATGAAAATGTTATGGAAACTACAACCGAACTACAAATTGATAGAGTAAAAATTGATCCCCAACAAATACCTTAGGACAAAATTAGTTTGGGAACAGATACACATAATTACTCATACTTTTAATAGCAAATAATTCACATATATTGTACTTAGAAACTACCGTCCTATAATTGCTGTAGAGGCAGTAAAGCATCCTATAAAAGGCCAAATAGTAAATATTTTAGGTTTTATGGGTCAAATAGTCTCTATTATTAAGTACTCTACATCATTAAACCAAGAAAGGAACCATGAACTTAAGAATGAGAGTAATACAACCTTACTTACAAAAATAGGTGGCAGCCACGTAGTTACCAAGCCAGCCATAGTTTGCCAAAGTTCAGTCCCAAAAGCTGATCTAAAAGTCACACAACTGAACTTTCCTTCAGCACTGAGTCTGGGCTCCCTCAATCCCAGTTTCACTTTTGGGACATGAAAGACTCAATCATAGCAGCTGAAATGTGTTCTCCCTTGCCATAGGACCCCAGCCAATCTGAACTCAGAGAGAGGCCCCCAGGGCACAACACTGAGCATGGTTCTCAAGGCTCTACAGAAGGAATCAGAGCAACTGAAGGCCTCTTCTCCTCCCAGACTTCAGGACATAGTATCACTATTCCCAATCTTCAGATGAGGAGATTGAAACTTAGAAAGGTTAAGTTACCCACCCAGGATCTGTCCCAGACCTAATGCTGAAGACTTTATTAACATGTCTCCAATATACTGAACCAAAACATAACTATGTCTCCTAGAAGTCTTATCTCAGGTCACCAAAAAAAAAATACTACTTAACATTTTTTTCCTACATAATTCCCTATAAAACAACAAATCACCAGAAAACAGATTCTTTTTCTGCATTTTGTGACACCTGTGCTCCTACCTGACTCTGGTTGATAGCTGAGTGGTTACCATGGAATGGAGACTGTCTTTCTTTATCTCGGTGATGCCGACTGCTATGTTTGCTTCTCTGCAACTGCTGGCGCAATTTTGCTATCTAAAAAGGGGGAAAATAAGTAGATACGAGTGTTTTTCATAGAAAATAAAAACATATCCTTATTTACTAAAAGCAAATAAAGTTCACCCTTAATAAATTCTCGAATCTTTAAAACATATCACAAAACTTAATTTATTGTGCAAAGCTGTGATACACATATACACACCTATACATATGGTACAAACATACAT